>PVJA010015817.1:0-44645 GCA_004027025.1 Myocastor coypus | reverse complement strand
GAGGCACAAGTGCCTGCCTGGCAAGTGCAAGGTCGTGAGTTTGAACCCGGGTCCTGCAAAAAAACAAACAAAAGAAACCAAACAAAAACAAAAACAAAAACAACAACAAAAAAAAAACCTTGTATTAGCCGGGCGTGGTGGCGCACGCCTGTAATCCCAGCACTTGGGAGGCTGAGGCAGGAGGATCGTTGTGAGTTCGAGACCAGCCTGGGCTACAAAAGTGAGCTCAAAGCCAGCCTGAACTGCACAGTGAGACCCTGTCTCAAAAAGCAAAAAAAATAAAAATAAAAATAAAGTCGGTAATGATGGAATTTTAGTATAAGCAGTACAGCTCCATTTCAGACATTTGGAAGAACTGCTTGAAGCCTCTATCTTCACGCTCCAATAACTCACAGTAGCCGTGTTGCTACTGTTCTTCACGGAGCACGGGTTTCGCTACAGTCGAGGCTGGCTGTGCAAGCTTACCTTGCTCCTTGATTCAAAGTCATCTGCACAGTGAACCTGAAATCAAGTTCTTCCACTGACGAATGCCGCGATGCCTTTCTAGCAGCTTTGTTGAAGGGAACAGTCACCAGGCTCCGAGGTCCTGAAGCCAGCAAAGCACTCTAGGAAGAAAGCTAACACGCACCGAGAGCTCGAACCTGCCCCTTCCTTCCTCCTGACCTGTTGTGAAGCAATTTCCCTTCAACTTGACTTACAGAGCTGTGTTTGTAAATTTGAAGGCAATGCAGGTGCACCAGGTAACTTAACTGGTTATCTCTCTGAGGTCAGGAAATGAAAGTTTTTATCTGGGATGTTTTCGTTAGCATGCCTGCAGATTTCCAGGGAATCTTCAGCTCAGGAGAAAGCCTGGGCATACTAACGACTATGAACACTCAGATGAATCAGTCCTGACCAGTGTCACGGCAGACAGTCTAGTCTTGTTAAAAAATCACCTGGCTTCTCCTTGGATTTCACAGGTACATGAGGGACCAGGCAGGACACAGCATAGTTCTCTAGGGAAGTTTCCCATGAGGACCTCTGCAGCTCTCTGCCCTGTTTTTCTAAGGAAAAAGCAATTAAGCTCTGTGTCAGTCTAAGCTGAGTATTTTGGATATCCCTATATATATTTATATCCTTTGTCTCTCTTGTCTTTTCACTTTTAATTGGTGCACTACTTACACATAATAACAGGTTTACATGTTACTAAAGAGCTCTAGAAATGTGCTGCTGTACATATCCATGTTACCACTACCATGTTCCCCTGTGGACAACCTGCATGAAGGATCTTCAGGGTAAATCCTTCTCCCACCCAGAAGGCTTCACAAATGCTGACACTTCTATTGATGCTATTTTGTTTTGCACTATGTAATGACCCAGAATCCTAGAACACGTAGACATGAATTATGCCACCTTGCACTTAGCATACTATTCCTGGGGCCCAGACTCACTATTGCCTATATCTGTGTTGTTAGCCACTGTTGTAAACTCATGTTCATTACATATACCTCACTCATCATTTTCCATTTCCTCATAGGAGAAACACTCAGGTTCTTTCCTCTGTTTGTTCACTACGAAATAGCTGGCCAAAGGATATATTGTCCTTCAGTGTTATTTCCTTTCTCTAGTGGTTGTCTGTCTGTCAATGTGTGTGAGTCTGAGTGTGTATGTGTGTGCATCTGTGTGTGTGAGAGAGCATGTGTATGTGAGACAGAGTGAATGTTTGTATGTGTATGCCTGAACATAATTTATATAGTTGTACCTGACTTATCACAGAGGTTACGAGCCCTAAACCACTATGATAAGGGAACATCACTGAAGTAGTGATGTTATATTTATTTTAGTATACCTTGAGACTTTCTAAAGCTTTCTCATGTTCTTATAAATCTTTCCAACGCTTCCTTCTGACCCCCAGCCTTCCCAGCAGAATTGCTGATTCCAGCCTCCAGTCCTTACCCTGAGTTGCAAAAAGCTCAAGTTGATAGCTTCCAATAATAACGGATACAAGGATGAACAATGTGAGAATAATAGGCATCAATGAGAAAGAAGGAATCAGTTCAAACTGTACAAAAAGAATATGATCCGAAGTAATAGCAGAAAACATCCCAAGTATGAGGAAAAATCTGACATTCAGATAACTGAAGCATATAGAACTCCAAATAACATCAACCAAATTAAAACCACTCCCAGATATATAATAGTCAAGATTCCAGAAATTCAGCTGTCTTAGTTACTTTTCTCTTGTTGCTGGGACAAATACCCGACACTCAAAATGAAGGAAGGAAGGTTTATTTAGCTCACAGTTATTGGAGGTTTCAGTCCGTATTCAGCTGAGTGGAACAGGGCAGAGAGTATCCAGTTCATGGTGGCAGTACAGCAACAATCACAACAGAGGCAACGGACCAACCAGGGTGGCAGAGAGCAATAGCACTAGTCTGTCTCTCTTTATATTACATTCAGGCTCTCTGCCTTAGCCTATTTTCTCAGGCCACACCCATAGTCTCAGCAGTACTCAGACCATAATCCCAACAATAGTAAAAACATGTAATCACAGTGGATCATCATTCAAGTCTCAAACTCTAGATCAGTACTAAAATACATAATCCCAGTGACTCATGAGTCAAGTCTCAATCTATAGAAGTCCCTGCCCATGATTGCATGAGGCTTTGTGGGGACAACTATGCATAAACCATAACATCAGCACAGCAACAGTATACTAAAAGCCACTAGAGGAAAGAAACAAATCACAATTAAAGGAAAATCCATCTGAATATTGGCAGATTTCTCTTCACAAACCATCAAGTCATGAAGGGAATGGAGCAAAGTTCTTCAAGGCTTTCAAGAAAACAAATTCCAGCCTTGACTGATATACTCTGCAAAACTCCCTTTCAAGTTTACTGGAGAGGTGAAATAATTCCATGACAAAAGTCAACTAAAGAATTTCATCCTGACAAATTCAACCCTACATAGACTACTAAAAGATATTCTAGAGAGGGAAAAAATGACCCAAATTCTATGAAGAATGAAAAGAACCCATTATATAGAGCAAAAAATTAAACACAGTTGAAAAAGAGGTATACAAAAGCAGTCTTTCAATTATTCCTTTATATACAGCAGCAAAATATTTCCATCAGTGTGCTGTACATATGGACTTCTCCTGCACCTTATGGATCATGAATGTGGCTGAGTAGATATCAAGGAAATAGCAGGAGCTCAGTCCCACAAGTGGCATCTGGCCACCAATAAGTCTTATGGACACTGTCTATGTCCATGACATACTAAAACATTGTGTAATATACTATCCCCAAACTGTTAGAAGTGTTGGTCATATATTTGCCAATCCAGCCTTTGGTATTTTTTTTTTTTTTTTTAGCAATTCTTTACCATGATGAAAACTTTTTTTACTTGAATTGTCTTGAAATATTTAATTTTTAATTAATTAATATTTAATTAATTTTCTGAGTATTGTTTAATCTTAATATTTGTTTTAAGGTTTATACTGTATCTTTGGCTTACAATCTATATTTATGTTATAGTATTTTCTGTTAGTATTAGAAACTTTACAAAATGTATTTCCACTTTTCATCACTTTCATATTACTTCTTCCTTGTCTTTTATACACACTCAAAGGTCATTTTTTTTTCTTTCAGTTCTTTGAATTAACTAGTCTTGTTTCTTAAAAACTTGCTCCTTTTTTTAAATATATATTATGGTTGGGTCAGCCTTCCCTGGGTGTGGGTCTGGCACAACATGTGGTGCCAGGGATTGAACCACAGTCCCTGCACTTGCCTAAGTGCCTATATAGCACTTTGGATCTGCTTCATACATTCTATTACTTTCCTAGTTTGCTCGTTCAAAGGTTCCATCAATTTTCTATCCTCTATTTTTTATCAGTGTCTTCTTTAGAAGCACTTAGTACTTCTTTTATTAGAGGTATTATTTTCACTTCAGAAATTATTTCTGATTTAATCTATAGCTTTCTGCAGTTGATTCTTTCTTTTAGATGGTATTATTTCAGAAATTTCATGTGGGTGATTTCGAATTTCTTCTATGCTATTGTCTCTTACATTTGTGCTGGGTGGGCTCGGGCCTGAGAGCACATTTTGCTCCTTCTCTTTGTCATTTTGTATAGCCCTGCTTTCTGACCCTTGCTGTAGAGATTTGGTCAGGTTCTTACCTTACTACCAGATCTGGATCTACCAAGTTCAAACTGGTCAATGTGGGTGTGGCTTTGGTCTGGCTGCTGAGCTCCACTTTTTCCTGCTGCAGCCCTTGGAGGTCAACGTGCTGTGCCTCTCTGTCAGGATGTTCCTCTCTGGGTCAGCTGGGTGGGTTTTATCTCTAGTCTCTCTGTAGGGAGTTCCATGGTAGTTTACCACACTGGACATGTCTGATGTATGAAATTCCATGCACATGCTGGCCCCTGTTTCTGGGTAGAATGAGTTTCCAGAAGGCCCACGGCAGTCATACTCACACGTGGGCCTGGCTTCTGGATCAAATAAGTTTCTGGTAGGCCCAGGTTAGTGTCATTTACACTCCATGCCTGGTTTCTGGGTCCTATATACGCTTTAATGATTGTTTTTATTTACAATTACTTTTGGACACTTTTCTTTTTGTGTATGTTGGTATGATTTCGTTTGAATTTCTTGTGCAAAAGGTTCATTTTTCTTTGAGATATGCTATAATTTCAACTAAATTCAGAAATTTCAAGTCTTTACATATTTATTGCCTACCCCTTTCTACCTTGAGATTTCTAATTATATGAATATGAATTTCTTGATTTTGGCACAGAGAGAACTATTATATGAGTGACTGTAAATTCATTTTCACTTTATATAATTTTTATTGTTACATTCATTTAGGTTTGTAAATAATTTATAAAATGTGTGGTCTATTATTAATCTCCTGCTAGGTATTCATTTCAGAAATATTTCTCTAAAGTTCACTCTGCCTACATATTATATCTTCCACATTACAACATTTGTCTACAATTTTTAATATGCTATGTAATTACTGATTTTCAATAAAGTCAATGACAAATCAAAAGTAATATTTTAAAAAAGAAACAAGACTCAACAATGTTCTACAGACAAGAAATTCTTTTCATCAATAAAACAGAACACACTCGTAAGGGTGGAGTTGTAATCAATGAGGAGTTGCCACACCGCATTCTGGCTATTGGACCCACAACAGCACAGCACTGCGCCGGCACACGGAACAGTGGAAGAGCGATGACGGCTCCAGTAACAAATCTACACATCCACGGTGAGCCGATTAGTGCAAAAGCCAGTAAAGCGTACATGCTGGAAGGGCACTCTCCTCCATAATGACGACAGGGAAAAGTCCCTAATCAAAAGGCAATACAAGCCAGGTGCAGTGGCGCACGCCTGTAATCCCAGCACTCAGGAGGCTGAGGCAGGAGGATTGGTGCGAGTTCAAGACCAGCCTGGGCTACAAAGGTGAGCTCAAGGCCAGCCTGAACTGGATGGCAAGACCCCGTCTCAAAAAGAAAAAAAAAAAAAAGGCAATACAGTAAGAAAGGAATGGACAACCCATATCCAAAAAAGAAAAGAAAAAAGAGAATTAAAAAGTGGCACTGCTAACTTCTTAACTACTGACACAAACCTTGAATGTAGGTGCATGTTAATTTATGAAATCCTTCAATGCAAAACCTACCATTCAAAAGTGATGCAAGTGATTAGATAAACAAGCTCAAAAGTCACATGATCGTCTCAATAACCACAGTAAAAGGCTTTGACAACCCCAGTATCTCTTAACTGATGAAACAAAAGACAACCGTGAAGAAAATAGGTATAGGAGGAGCTTATCTGAATGTGACAAAGCCCACTTATGACAGACCTACTGACAGAATCACATTATGTGGGGAAATACGAAAAAACTTTCTTGGAAAATCATGATGCAGAGTTGAAGGGCTTTATAGTTGGGTTACTTTAGCTCACGAAAGGGAAACAGGAGGTTGACATAAACAATGCTAGAAGCCATTGTGTTGAGGGGAAAATTTCAATCTAAAAAGAAAAAGGAAGCACACATGATTCCAGTAGTTCTATGGCTAAAGCTGCTTCTCATCAAATGCTGGTTAACAATCATTGAACTGCTTTATTTGTACACAGGACTCAAGCATAAAAAATGTGTGGACGGAAGGTCCAGTGCCATATTTCTGAATCTCAAAGGAGGAAGATACAAATAAGGGCTGAGCTGTCTTAGAAGGAGAGATTAGTGTGAAGTCAGGCTGAGCTGAATATCAATGTGAAAATGACATATTAAAGTAAGCCTAAGTGCGTGCACATGCAAGTCTACACATGCATGGGAATTCTCATACATGGGTTTTATAGATTCAGTGCATGAACTGCTTATGCTTATGTTGTAGTCAGTGGTTTAAGGGGAAAGATTTAGTACGGGACTCATAATTTGTAGGATTATTTCGTAATATCCATTTAGAAAATCTAACAAAGAATCATTCAAGAGATTTCTCCACATACTAGAGACCCAAAGAACCTGGCCAAGGCCCTGGAACCCAAAAAAATGCCCTCAAGGAGTCTGGCCAGGGGCCTGGGGCCACAGCAAGGTCCCATGTAAGTCCCCAGGAAGGACCTGCACTCCTGGGAAGGCTCTAAGGCCAGTGTAGGAGGTCAGATAGGATGCCCCAGTGGGAAGCAGGATCTGTGCCAGCCAGCTGAGGGATCTGCTCTGAAGCCAGCAAGCCATACTCAGGGACAAAACCAGAGCTTTCCTAAGAGAATAAGAGCCAGCCTTGATCTCACTGCTGAGAGCATCAGGAAAGCCAGTGGCACCAAGACTGTCCTGCAGGGGACAGAAAATGAGTGCTCAGTAAGATGCTGGGAAAACTGTCTCAGGAGCGTAACATAGTAATAAATATTAAAATGCCTTTATTCCACTCTCTTAAGAGCCAGCAAGATAGCTTAGCAGGCACCCACCTGCTCAGGCAAGCACAGTGACCAGGGTTCAGTCCCCAGCACTACATGTCTATCAGGTCCCACACCTGTGCACACTGAGCCAGCCAGAGTTCTTGCGTGGTGGCCCATGCTTGTAATCCCAGCGCTGAGTGAGCTAAAAATGGGAGGATCGCTAATAGTCTAAGCTTTGTATTGTAACTACACTTAACTATTATTTTATATGTAAAAATTATTTTAAAAGTAAAAAAAAAATCTATTAACTATTAGTCTCACTGCTAATAGTCTTACCCAGAAAGGTGATAGGACCTGTGATCCCCAAATAAAACCCAGTTGTTTCAACACACTGCTAATAAACAATTTTTAAAAATTGAAATAATTTCACCTAGAACAGCGTTTAAATGAATCAGATACCCGGTAGTAAGTGTAGCCAAGAGTATGTGAAGCTTCTCTTTCAAAGATCTGTACAGAAAGCTGCAAAAATTTAAATGTTTCAATAAATGAAAAAATATTCTGTTTATGGATTGGAAAACAGAACCATGTGACAACATATCACATGGGGACATACACGGATAAGAAATCTGGCACCAGCATTCTGATGAACGGTCTGCAGAGACAGGAAAGGCTCTCCAAAGAAATACATCGGACTACAATGGACTCTTCCTAGCCAAAATAATCTTGACAAAAAGAATAAAATAGGGTGAGTCGCGCCTCTTTGTTTCCTTTTTTTTTTTCTTTTAATTTTAACACAGGGTCTACAGGGTCTCACTACGTAGCTCGGACTCATAGCAGTTCTCCTGTTTTCAGCCTCCCAAGTGCTTCCATTACAGGCATGTGCCGCCACGCTGGGGCTCAGTCACAGTCTCAGCATGCCCAGGAGTGGGGCCGGCACAGCTGGCTGGGGATTCATTTCCAAATTTTTATGAAGCCAAAGTAATTATAATCATGAACAAAGTTACATGTTCAGAAGGAAAACAAAGACCCCACCCTTCGGCTGGGGGGCTGGCAAGTACCTCAGGCGCATTCTGTAGGGGAGGGAGGTTCTCGGCAAGGGATGGTTCTGGGGCAAGCGTGAACTCATGTGCCGAGCGTGGAGCTGACTCCTTTCCTCAGCCAGTGCGTGAGCCAGAAACGTGGCCAAGACCAACGTATAAGAGTTGAAAGCATAAGGCTGCTAGAAAAAAAAAAAAAATAATAAGTAAAAATCCATGACCTCGGATACAACACCAAAAGCAAAAGAAAATATGGACAAGTTATCGCTTAGTAGATAGTAGCCATAGATAAAAGTACAGCTTGCAGCTCCACACAGAAGGAATCCCACGAGGAAGCCCGTTTTTCCATCGTCAAAGCACACTGCACACGTGGGTAGAGACAGAGAACATAACTCAGTGGGCCCGGGTGTGACAATGCTTTATTGTAATCCCTTTGGAAATCTGGAGCGCAGGCCGCTGCTGAAGCAGCCCTGCTGAAGGCAGCAGTGTGGAAGCACAGAGTGGCGTGGGCGTCGCTGCCACACCGCACTGTCCTGTTCCTCTGACGAGCGTCTTGAGGTCCCTTTCCACACACCAGTCTCAAGAGCCCGCTTCTTTTCTGAGTCCTGTATTCCAGAGTCGCAGTGACCCTGCCCCCCCCACCATCCCCTACTCCCTAGCCACGGAGATCTCCGCAGGGGCAGGGGCAGGGGCGGCCTTCCTTGGACCTCACAGCCACGGCAGTCTGTGGATTCAGTACTGACAACCGCGGACTTTGGATCCTCAGACCCTGCTGGGTGGCCAGCAGTCCTCTTACTGTTCTGCGGTGCTCCTGCACTAAGTGCTGTACCCAGAGCCTTGCGTGCTGAGCCTGCTGTCCTGCTTTTTATGCCCCCAACAACAGTATTTACGGAGATCTTAACTCACCTGGATAGTGCGGCTGCCTGCTGTGCAGGGATGTGCCCTCTATTTCCTGTCACTGCCAAAGCCACAGAAGATACAGAAGCAGAGCACGTGGAAGGCACCGTGCATGCGCAGAGGCTCCCGGCCTTGTCCTCAAAGAGCTTCAGGGATGGCAAGAGCACGGCGGTGCCAGCAAGAACGCCGCAAAGGAGCCTCCTGCCTGGCGGTTTGGGAGCTGCATGGCTGCTGAGCAGTGTGCATGGACACTGTACCATGAAGATGCAGATGCTGCCTGGGCTGGAGCATGCCATGAGCACAGAGCGGGCAGCTGCCAGGCATGCGGGCAGTGCCCTTGGTGCACAGGCCAGCTCACAGAAGGAAGAACCTCAGGGTCCAGAGCTCCTGTTGCGCTAGGATTGGGAAGCTTTGCTCGAACCCAGCCCTCTAGTCTCTTGGCTATCCTGGAAAATTAGGCCCTGGCCATTATTGTACAGATGGGTGGATTGGGGTAGGGCTGCCCTCCGGCGCCACAGCGTGACTCTAGGCTGAGGTGGATCAGAAGGGGGCGTGCTGTCTCCATTACAGACCTCTGTCTACTGCCTGGGGCTGACAGTGAGTGCTGCTTCCTTTCAAGTGGTAGAACAGAGGCTGTCCCAAGACGCCTGTTGCAGCCTGAGACTACAACCCAAACGTCGCTGATGAGCCTTCTGAGGGGACACTGGGTCACTGTCTCTGGAGCAGGAGTTGGTAAAGAACACACACTATTTGCTTAATAACGACCCTTGCTCTGTAGCGCATTTAACCTAATAGCCCATCGACTTTGTGTGTGACACATATTGGCGTGTGCATGCCTCTACATAGTGGTCAGAGTCTTTTCACCGTGCACTGGAAAAAGCACAGACGAATCAGGAGTGAGAAACTGATCTCCTACCCAGCAGCCAGGCCATGACAGCCTCCCAACGCATGAGAGCTCCAGAGACAAGCTGAGCGTTATGTGGCCGAGGAAGGAAGCTCGCTGAGACCCAGGAGGGTAAGGAGCTCAGTTCCACGGGGCCGGTACAGGAGGATCTCCACCTACTTCAAGCTCAGCTACCTCAGGGAGGTCTGTGAGTAATCGGACCACACCAACATGGCGCTGGGGCCGCGCAGTCACACGCTTACACAGAGCCAAGACAGCACCCATCCCTTCCGGCCGATGCAGTTTATTCTTTCCCTTTGACCACCATGGGCTGGCCGGGCTGCCCAACGCTGCCAGCCTCACAGGGGAACACAGTACCACTGGTTCCATCCGCAGGGCATGGGGATATGGTGCAAAGTGTAGCTCATCCTCTGCATGGCTTTGTTGCTCTTGTCTGTGTGAGAGTAGACCGGAAAGCCAAGCCTGTCCATGGCCTGGCCCTGCGCGTAGACAACATAGGAGACAAGGCCCTGGCTCCGGTACTCAGGCAAGGTGCCTGCGACCCGCGTTTCTCCAGTCTGGTCCATCAGGGACCAGGACACCAGCGTCCCATCAGGCCCCAGCAGACAGAAGCTCGGAAAGCTCCGGATACAGCGCTCGATGAACCTCTGGCTCCTCGCATTGCCTCCAAACAGCCAAAATTTGTTCAAAAGGGTTGACTGGGTGACGTCCAGGGATGAGAGCTTGAACAGCTCTTGGTTGCTGCAGAGAGACAAGGGGGAAGCAGAAGCCGTGAATATAATGCTAGGTGTGTGTTTCCACCCCTTCGCACCCGGACAATGGCAGTGTCAAGGAGCGGGATTCAGACCAGCCTGCCATGACAAGGACCACCAGCGTGGCTGCAGGGTGAGCAGCAGGAAGACCAGTGTGGGGGAAGGGCATGCCATCTACCCCTAGTAAGAAGGGACACAGGCTCTTCTTTTTGGCAGAGGGGGACACAGTTGTTACACTTAATATTATTCAGAGTGCTCTAGAACACACTGCAGAGGGGCTGAGGCACAAGCGGAACGGGGTGGCAGCAGGGAGGAGGAAGACGGGTGGAAAGGTGGGGTGGGAGAGAGGAATGTTTCCAGACTCACATGGCCCGGGGTTTGCCACCACTTGGAGACAAATTCTGTTGATCCAACAGGAAAGGAGCCAGTTTCTTAGCTGTCTGAGATGCCAGAAAGAGGAAGTTTTCTGAGTGTTTGACTTGGCAAGATTTAGTGGCTGTGAGGTTTTTTATCACCTCATTCAGGCTTGATTGGGAACCTAGATGCATTTGTGAAGAGACAACATAGGTTATTTTTTTTGGTGGGGGGGCAGGATTCAAACTCACAATCTTGCCCTGGCCAGGCAGGCACTTGTGCCATGGAGATATCTCCTCAGCCCCCAACATAGCTTTAAGTGCATTCTAGAGGAAAGTCTCCAGGAAAGCGGGTGCTGCTGGGTGGATTAGTCTCTTGGGGAGATTTGCATAATAGTTATTTTATGTAAATGACAGCATATTTGCATTTGAAGTCATTCGTGGTCATGTTCACAGTGGCTGTATTAAGACTGCAGCTAAGTTACCTGGAAAACATGATCATGTAGTTTGGAGAGTTAAAGACAACAAGGTATAAAAAAGTGGTGGCCAACATCTGTGGAGCTCTAATCGCAGTATGGTAGATACTCGAAGGAATGGGTCCC
The DNA here is from genome assembly GCA_004027025.1 of Myocastor coypus. Classification (NCBI taxonomy): domain Eukaryota; kingdom Metazoa; phylum Chordata; class Mammalia; order Rodentia; family Myocastoridae; genus Myocastor; species Myocastor coypus. Next base: position 33,234 of record PVJA010015817.1, on the reverse strand, counting down.
GATGAGGCCTCGTCTCCTGGGATCCGTGCCCTGGAACAGCCCTTTGCTTCCTACCACTCATCCTGGCTTTGGCTACGTAACTTGCACTCACCAATGGAAAGAGCACATTCAATGCAAGAAGAGGATTGGTGGTGATTTTATCTTGGGGCTTTCTCTTTGCTCCTGATTAGTTTGAGACGGACATCACAAACATTGACCCAGGCTGGCTTGGGGTGGCACAAGCTTCTGTGATGTGACCATCTCTGGTATCAGCCAGCACGCACCACCTCTGAAGCCATCCTCCAGGTGTGTGAGCCTGATCTGAGGGAGTGAATATGGGGTGCTCCCATCAGAGCACCCACTTTGCAGCGACGAGCGCTAAGGGCGGACTGGCTTAACAATGAGGTTTGATATGCAGCAAAAGTCAGCAGACACAGTCCGGGTTTGTACTAAGCTTCTCCTATTCAAAACTAATTTTGGCAGAACCCCGGGGCCACCATTGCCCTCATGCTTCTATGTGGAGAACATGATCTCAGAGAGGGCAAGTCACTTTGCTAGGGTCACGCGGACAAGAGGCCGCACATGCCACCCGTAGGTAGCTGACCCCAAGAAGGCAGGCTCATGACCAGGACATCATTCTTGGTGACCTGCAAGGTGTTCTAGGACACACAGAACTGCCACTCATGGTCCAGGAAGGGTGGGGATCGCACGAAGAGTCCCAAGTACAACTGCGAGGTAGGCCACACGTCCTTTGCAATAGTTGATGGTTGTTTTCTCCCTTGCAGGTCTAGGTATACAATAGCACAACAGGCTGAGGGGCTGCAGGCTTGGAGGCTGGAAGCAAATTCACCTGCTGCTTTCTTAGGACACGAACACGAGTCAGCACTCATCCATTCGCTTACTTACTTTGAATTTGGAGATGTTGTTTCCAATTGATGACTTCTGGGGAGGCAAGGAATTCCTGAGCATTTTGGGGATCCCTGGAGTACACTTGGTAAGTATTGGTGTAGTGATCAAGGTCATCTGTCATGTCCTGTTATTGTTTAAAGAGACAGAACGAAACATCTCTTATAGTTGTGATTATAATGCTAGCTCAATTATTCTGTAATACTGTTAAGTAATGAAGTATTACTAAAAAATAATACTGCAAAGCAGTACTTTCCATTGGTGCAATCTACCTATTTCTGAATGATTTAAATCTTGAGGTCAAATATTTGACCAGTAATGGAAAATTCCAGAACAGGAGCACCTTCCACCTATGCCCTGCACTAACTTGTCAAAGGACAGGCACAGCCATGTTGTCGGTAATCTATGTCTCAGTTATTCTCAACCTAAGGACAACAAAAGTCCCGAGGAAGGGTAGCTCCTGTTGCTGGTACTGATCCCGCCACCGTACACATCCTTGCCGAGCACACACTATGCGCACGGCAGTGCTGAGCCCAGGGTAGGAAACGCTAGACCTCTTCGTTGGTCTGGAATAAAACCAGAAAAGATGAAAGCCCATCAGAAATGCTACCTTTAAACTATTATGTCCTAACAAATTTTAATTTGAAAAAACAAAACACACATTGAGAAAGACTACTTCAAATGATTGAATAACAGACTATTTGGAAAAAGGAGACAAAGAAAAATATTACCACAAAGCACAGAATTAAGACAACTTCAGTGTTTTTTTAATGTATTGGGTAGAGGGTCTCACTACACAACTCAGAATCATAGTGATCTTCCTGTTTTTAGCCTCCCCTGCATAGGGAATACAGGCATGCCGTACTGCGCCTGGTCTCGGTGGCCAGCTCAGCACACCTGGGAGCGAGGCTGGTGTGCCATGTGATGCCAGGGAACGAACCCCAGGTCCTGTGCTCTCCTAAGCGGGTCCCTGTTCACTGAGCAATTCTGACAGCCTGAAAAGTTTTTTCAGTAGTGGAAACTATTGCACAAAAATAGATTCACAAATCAGGAAAGACACTAAAGTCATCTTTCATTGTTTAAGATCAAATATAAAAAATCAAATAATTTTATTTCAGTTGCATTATAACATTAGTCTGCACTTCTTTATTTAATATATTGTTTGATTTAACCTTTTAAAATACTTTGCATGTACTAAAGTACAATGCTGTGTAGTTTCATGTTCTCTTTATTTATTTCTCTTTTTAAATTTTAATTGTTTTTTTTTAAATCATAGAAAAGTTGTGTGTGCAACATCTTTTGAAATAGAAGTCAAGGACTGATTAACAATGGGGATGTGTTCTGAGAAATGCATCACTTTGCTGCCGTACAAGCATCGTAGACTGTGTCTGCAGAAACTAAAATGCCCCTAGGTGACTGGATATCATAGGGCCGATGTCATCTGTGCCATTCCTCATGGACTGCAGTGCTGATGCAGTGTGTGACCATGATATACATTGGGGAATGAACATGACACTTAAAACTTTTGTACTGATGGCAGCTGATTCTCCCTTGCATTTTCAAGAATGTATTTATTAACTATAATCACCATCGTGTGTAGTAGCTCTCTTGAACTCGCTCCTCAGTCTAAGCCATATCTTTAGCCACCATTACTCCAACCTCTGATAACCACCCCAAGCACTGGCAACTGCCATTCCATTCTCAGCTTCGGTGAGGTCGACAGCCATAGATTTCCCATGTGAGTGAGGTCTAGTGATCCGTGCCTTTGGCGCCTGGCTTATCTCACTTAACATAACAACCCCTGTGTTCAATTCATGCTGTCCCAAAAGGCAAGATTCCATTATTTGTGTTGCTAGGCAGGATCCCATCTTTTACGTGTCACATTCTAAAACCCATCCATCCACTGATGACCACTTGGGCTGATGCTATCTCTTGCTGTCTTCACAGACTGCACTAGATCAGATAATTCTCCAGAGGTTCTGGACTGGTCAGAAAGCCCAGGATGGTTGCAGCTGTCGTGCTGTGCAGAGCACCTGTAGCCCAAGGTACCACACTTAGGGAGACACCAAAGAACACCAGCAACCCAGAGCCCCCTGGGGTCACTCTCCATCTGTGGGCTGCCCAGCATGGGGCACTGGGACCGGTGGGGTGCTGGTATGAATTGGGTACTGAGTCTACAACCTAAGCCTGAAACCTAGGGTTCTGAGATGCCACAGGCTATCAGGGCAGGTCTGGAAGTTCATCAGGTGGGTGTCCAACTTGAATTTTCAGGCACTGAGTTCTACCCAATGCTAGTGTGTGTGTGTGTGTGTGTGTGTGTGTGTGTGTGTGTGTGTGTGTGTGATGGACTCAGCACTGGGTTCCAAAGCAAATCTTATTTTTGCCTTTCTTCACTTCCCCCAAGTAGACACAGCTATGTCCCATCACGCTAGGAACACAGCGTCCTTTACATCATTTTCAGTGTGGTCTTTTATGATTGTGTTACATCCGGGTACTGGTCTTCTTAGCTCACCTGATACTTTCATGCATGGATATGAATTATTTAAATTGGTGTTTCTGTGGGGAAAGTACTGCTGGAGAAATGTGCTCCACCCTATCATTTCACCTCTTGCCTTAATTTTGTTTTAAATTCATGAACTTTTATCTGTGAAATGTAATAACTATTTTGTTTTGTTAATTTCAAGTCTTCCTCCCAATGAAAAAATAGCAGTTCTAGCAGTGTAATTTCACTCTTCAGAGCTCATCTACCTTAACTGTTGCATAACATACCTTCCTAATTTTAGAATGTACCCCTTCCCTTTTCAGCCTGATATTAAAATGAAACCTACAGCATTACCCTGAAATCCTCAGCTCCAACCTCCGCAGTTCAGTCATATTTTACCTGGACTGTTCCTGTAGCTCGTGTGTGTCCTTTTCTTTCATAGTTCACACTAGGTAACAAGTGACCTGTTCACTTATCTTTTCTTCCAGCATATGAATTTACTAAGTTCAAGGACTTAGTAGCCATCGTAGCAGCTCATCTCTGTATCTCTAGGTTTTACTGTTTCACTAGGCATGTGGTAGACACACAGCAGAGTTGAACACGGGCACATGTTCACCCCACCTCTGGCACTTACTTGCTCCTGAGGGCGGATAACCACTGTGTTAAAATCAGGCCACTTGTCTACCAGGGCTTTCAGATTGAAAGGATTCCCATGGTTGATGTGAAAGACAGTCCCATAAACCTGCAAGACTCCAAGAAAGAGAAGGGCCGTTGGGTAGGAGACAGTGACAGAATGCCCGCCTGACTGGGACAAGGATAGTTTCTATACAATGTTAACATCGTATGACAGAAAAGAACCCAATAGATCATTTTTAGGTCAACATCCTCCACATTCTTCTTTGCTTTTTAAAACTCAATTCTAAGGGTTTACCTTTCCATCAAGTATGAATCATAATGCATAGAGTATTAAGGAAAAGAAATTAATGGTTTTAGGAGTACCATTCTTTATTATGGGATTTAATATTCTCTTTTTCCAGATTTTCATCTATTCAGGCACAGTGAAAAAAAACTTTATAAAAATAAAATAAATGCTAGTTGTTTATTTCTATGTAGGTAAACAAAAATTTTCACTTCCTTTCTGTTAGCTGAATATGAGTCCACCATGGTGGTGTTTCATAGTTTATTTAGTTACTGAGCAAGCAATGACCATTTCAATGTAATTTGTTTCTCACTTTATGAAATAATTCCTTCTATGCTGTGTCTGCATAAAAATCGTTGCGTGGGTACCTAGCACTTTCTTAGGCTGCCCCAAAGGGTAATTTCTGAGCCAGAGGTCTTGTGCCTGTTTAAAACACCTTGAGCAAAACTCGCACATGGCCCTCCAGAGAGTTCATGAACGCCTATCTACTAACGGAGGCCGTGACCTGGTGCCCAAGAGGAATCTTCTTGGCATCTCCGTGGCCTGGGACCAGTCCTGCACTCCTACCTCTGCCACGCTGTGCATGCGGTGAGGACGGGATGAAGAGAGTGAGCGTGCGAGAGGGCACACCTGCGGGTCGTAGAGGCTGTGTGGTTCTGAGACTGAGGAGCACAATGGTGGAAACCACCGTGGAGCTGACGGAAGCCACAAACGCATGGGCTCATCAGATGCCAGCATGAAAATAGGCAGCGGTGGGACCCGTGAGATAGCTCAGCGGTCTAAAGCGCCGGCTTAGGCAAGCTCAGGCAGCTGCAGGGACTGTGGTTCAATCCCTGGCACCACATGCTGCATCAGCCCCACGCCCAGGGCAGGCTGAGCTGGCCGTGAAAGAAAGAAATAAGAAAGAAAGAAAGAAAGAAAGAAAGAAAGAAAGAAAGAAAGAAAGAAAGAGAGAAAGAAAGCAAATAGGCAGCGACCAGAAACCCGTGAGGCGTTGTGCACCTGAATAATCCAGAGCATGAAAACGAGGTGCCGACCGGCGGCGCCAGCAGCCTGCTCCCCTGCATGAGGTACTGATGAGAAAGAGAACGATACACGCTGTGTGCAAGTTAATTAAAGCTACTTAAAATTAATTCAGCTAAGCTCCAATCAGGCTATTTTTTCCATTACAACCTTTTCTTCTGAACTCAGAACAAAGTAAGCAAAACAGGGAAATGACCACTATAATTAGAATCAGCCATAGTTGATAGCTGTAATAAGCTGTATTGAATATCTAGTGCTTGGAAGGACGGTGGTATCTTTTCATCTGGGCCCTAAGTAACTGTCGCACAGCTGTGGGCTCTAAGGACACCTCCATGAAAAGTACCCGGCGCATACGCATCCTGCATCGCTGCAAGGGGCAAGTGCACATCCTCGGTTGGCTGTGCCAGGAGCGGCGCCAGCCTTCTTGAAAGCCGAGTGCAGACCGATGCTCCGCCGCACCACGGAAGCGCTCCACGGAGGGAGCGCCGGGAGTCGTCACGAGTGTTCTCGAAATGTGTGGAACCCGTTTACCACAAGGGAGAAAGAGAAATTTAAATTGCAAAATTCTCTATCACAGAACGCTGAACAAAAACTAAGAGGCTGGAGAATTTTTAAAAATAATCCCATAAAGTATCTCAGGATGCTATCACTAGAGAGTCTGTCTGGTATAAGATCCAAGAAGAGTGTGCTGTCTTCTCAGGATTTGCCTTAAGAATTCATGGATAAAAGTGGTTCAGCAGTGCATAATATGGATTCATATTAGTGGTGTCCACCAAGGTAGATAGCTTTAGTTTTAGAGCAGCTGGTGTGAACTCATTTAGGTAGTAATTAAGGAACACAGCCAAGTGCCTCACTGAACTATTTCTACTGAACAAACATGAAATCATATGCCCTACAAATAAAAGAATGCAACATGTTCTCTTTTGGAGTACAGGAATAAGACGTCTGTTAGAGAATGAAGTGTAATGAATTCCTCTTATCTAAAATCTTATATAGGAATTAGATGCGACGTTTCATAAGAATGCCATATCAATGTCTTATAAAGGAATACAAGTGTAAGAATAATTTTCCTCTTGAAAGACATGCTCAGATGAGCACGCGTGTGCACACACACATACCTGAGTGCAATGATCTATAATCTAAGTGTGCAAATTTGATGAAAACTAAGAGTACATATCTGACAGTTTACTTGAGGCTGTTCTTATACAGTTCTAAGTGTAAATATTTATGTGCATGAGTTTCATTTGATCTGAAGGTTTCCAGTCAAGTGCAGAAGGTGGCAAGGTTGCCCATGGAAAGCACCAAAATAGCCTGACGGGCGTTATGTTCAGAGACACTGGGAAATCAAAACACTTCACTCAAAACAGGAATTCATGTGTTAGTAACCTCAAAGAGACACACGACGGCTAACCTCTCACCTAGCAAATGTTCCTCAAAAATACACAAATAAAACATTAATAGGCAAAAGCTCTGAGCAAATTTCAAGGGTCATTATTAAACATTCCTTGAAAAAAGTAAAAGGTTGATTTTCTTAGTCAGCACAGCGCAGGAGGTGGTGTTCTGCCCGGGCACCACTGGGCTTACTTTACGGTGCTGCAGCTCAGTCTCAGTGTGATATGGGGTAATGACCGGGCCTCCACTTCCCCGTCAGTGAAATGGGCATAATAACAAATATCTTGCAGAGCCATGGCACAGAAGGGGTAGGAGAAAATAAAGCAGTGCCTGGCTGAAGAGAGGGAAGCCCCTCCTCTTTCGCAGCAGGTCTCCCCGCTCCCCTCAGCAGTTCCCTTTGTCACCTTTAAGGACTCTGGGATGCTCTTCACCAAGGATTTCTCCAGCATCTGCAGCATCTGCGCACCTTGTACTGTGAGCATCTTGGAGAACACCTTAGCCTGGAGAGAGAGCCAAGAAACACCCAGGAATCAGATGCGGGGCAGGAGGCTCAGAAACCAACGTAGCACAGTCCGTGGGGGCTCCCAAGCCTTTCTGCAGGGGCTCTTCACTGAAACCCTCCACGGCTCTGTGGAAAGGCAAGGCTGGTGGGAGGCATACGGGTCTGTGCTCTCTTTCGGAAATCTCCAGTTACCTTTCTTATCCTTGGATGAGTCCTAACCATTTGCTCCACTTTATACGAGCAAGGGCAGACGCTCCCGTGGCGCAGTCGGTTAGCACGCGATGCTCACGAATGAGCAAGGACATTTGAAACCACACAGCGCCTTGTGAATCTCACTGCTGGCAGTCATACTCCCAGCTCTTCCAGCAAGAAGCTGGGTAACTTTGGAGAAGTTGCTTAGCCTCCCCAGGCCTTCATTTCCGCAGAGACGGATGAGACGACGCATTGCCCAACATGAATTTCACAGGGACTGTGCAAGTGACACATGCAGTGTGCTGAGCGTGGGCCACGGAAGAAGCACTGAGCACATTACTGGTTTTGCTAGCACTAGCCCTGCCACTACTGCCACTCTCCTCTTTTTCTCTCTTCTTTATCCTCTGGGTTACTGTGCCAGACAGTGCATGATATACTGACGCATTTACTTCCCTGCACGGCATTCTGACAGGACTCAAGCTTAAAGGATCTTTCTGTACGTCAAAATAGCCAAGTCGTGGTTCCTGCTGAGACTCCTGTCCCATCGCTGGAGACTGCCTTTGCCTCTCAGCCTCTCCCTTGGCTCTGGGGCACCTCGTAGCATCACTAGGTGATAGAAAACCACTGTTATGGTTTATGTCTAGTTGTCCCCACAAAGCCTCATGTAGTCATTGGGCGGGGACTTCTATAGATTGAGACTTGACTCATGAGTCACTGGGATTGTGTGTTTTAGTACTGATGCAGTTATCGATCTGAGTATAGTCAGACTATGGGACTATGGGTGTGGTCTAAGGCAGTTAAGGCTGAGGCAGAGAGCCTGAACGTAATATGAAGACAGAGAGACAGACTAGAGCCGCTGTTGCTCTCTGCTGCCCTGTTTGGCTGGCTGTCTCTGCCACCATTTTGTTGCTCTTCCGCCACCATGAACTGGATGCTCTCTACCCTGTTGCATTCAACCTTGGGCCAGCTGAATATGGACTGAAACCTCCAGGAACTGTGAGCTAAATAAACCTTTCTTTCCTTCATTTTGGGTATCAGGGATTTGTCCCAGCAACGAGAGAAAAGTAACTAAGACAAACACCATGCTTGCAAATCTGACTCACTGCATCAAATTTGGCTTATAAATCCATAACATCCCAACCACACACAAAGGAAAGAAAGCAGCCTGCATTCCCATGAGCCTTCATGCTCCTGTGGCCTCTGGAGGACAGAAAAGAAGCTGTGAAGGGACTGCGGGCAGCAAGTGCTGAACGTTGCACGCAGCTGGCCCTGAGCCAGCCCCAGGGGACCCTGTGACTTCTACAGGCAAGGAGGAGAATTTTGCTTCCAGCCCAGATAAAAGAACCTGGATTTATCATTCTACCTGCCATAATGACTAATCTCAGATGTGATGATACCCAGGACTGTAATCTCTGAGAAAAGAGAGAACAAACTTGAGAATGTGGCTCAGAGTCGAGCCCTCACATACCAAGCTCAGGCCTGGGTTCAATCTGCAGAAACACAAACGTAAACAGTTTCAAGTGAGTGTGTGGACGGCACTGGCTCCCTGTCCTCAGGCGCTTCAAGGCCACAGCTGCCCAAGCCGGCCAGGGACATCTCTTGCTCACTTGAGTGCACAGAAATTAGCGGGGGTAAGGCCAAAGGGCAGCTAGCCAGAGAGAAAGACATAAAACATTCAACGAAACATAAGCAGGCCTGCAACTTAAAATAGGTTGAAAAGAGTAAGGTGGGTTGCAGAGCAGTGCGGAATGAGCAGGACGTGATTAACAGGATGTGGCCTGAGCAATAAGAAAGGAGAGGTCAAGGAACCCAAGGCTCAAGCATGGGGACTGCCACAGTGACACCCAGGTGGGGAAAGTCAGGTGACTCATTAGTTTTCAGGTGGCGATTCTCACAACGCCAATCAAACCAGTCACAAGACACTCTAGATGTCACTTGTGGGAAGTGCCACATGGGTGGAAGTGCACCAGACTGTAAGGCTTACTGGAACCTTATAGAATCAAGACAGTGATGCTGGTATAAGCACAGATGAATGGATTGTTAGAACGGAGAAGAAACCCAGAGTAGGCGGGATGTTTTTATTAATTCATTTCCTACAAAGGTTCCTAGGCAATTCAGTGGTGGGCAAGAAGTGGTATTTTGTATACATGGTGCTAGCTTTTACTATTCAGCAGTCAGGGTGGCTTTCTGACTGACTCAAGCCCTGTGCATTTCAGACTACAGAGGTTAAGAGAAACCCTTCCTGGCCGTGTTTCTCTGCCTGTCTGCTACTGCCTGCCCTGAGGTCCACTTATCTAAAGGAGCTCATGTGCATAAACAGAAAGAAGCAGAAGAAGAGAAACTTGCAGAAGGCCAAGCATCCCTCGCCCCTGTCCACGCAGGACTGTTGCTGCTCCCCTTCTGCTCCACTGACAAAGGGGCTGATGTCTGCTTTCAGCCAGGATCCAGACTAGAGCCAGTCCTCCGCGTCTGCTCTCATTCTCCCCGACACCACCTCGCTGGGAGCGCCTCGCATTGCCCCAGGCAGTGCTGCTTCCCTGACCACGACAGCTAACACCCCAGCCGGGCCCAGACATTTCCGACAGACGCAGCTGCTGACCTCGGAGGCGTCGGCTCCTGCTGCCCTGTTCCCTGTTCCCTTCGCGTTCCCAGGCTTCGAGCTCAGCTCCTCTGAGAGCCCACCCTGGGCTGCACGGTGGCATGGGGCTGGTGTGTGAGTGTAAGATGCAGAATGTGGTTTGGTGTTAAGTCCAGCAGACGCTGTGCTGCTTGCACCTCTTGGATTGTGCAGCTTGGGATCTGTTGTTTGTGTCCCCTACGATGTGCACACAGACAGCCAAGCGCATGCCCAGGCTACAGAGCAGCGAGAGTCCTCAGAGATTCTGACGCAGGCAGCAGCATGGAGCACGCGCCACAGGTACACATGGACCTCAGAATCTGTGCCCCTGCCATTCTACAAATGGAAATAAACCCAAAGAAAACTCTAAAAGAAAAAAAAGGAAGAAGTTCATAAAGGCACAGAGACACAACAAGTTCGAAGCAAAATCCCAATCTCCAGAAATAGGAACAATAGTATAAAACATAACCTAGAAGGGCGACACAACCCCAAGGCTTTGACAGAATATGCACAGGCATAACGTACGACACGCGATGTGCAGACGTGCGATACCTATTCCTTACACGGAAGCTACCCTTTTCCACAGCGTGCTTACCTGACTTCTAGGAGACAGCTGGCCTGCGGGTGCAGCTGCTCAGCAGAACCCCGGAGAGCGAGTGACCCTGCTGTGCCTCCGGGTGACCGCTGAGCCGAGGCTCGGACCGTGGACTTTGCACCACGCTGGCAGTAGTTTCAGACTTTCAGCTTTGCCCTTCCCTTCATGGTCTCCTGCTGAAGCGCTGGCTGCACAGCAGAGAGGGCTGGTGCGAGTTCTCGGAACTTAGCTTTCCCAAATATCCCAGTACCCTTTGTCCTCACAGGTCCTGCGTACAATCAGCAGGTAAAGAACCGGAAGGAAGGTCCAATCGTGCAACAAGTGCCTTATTCTTCCGCCTGCTTTCTACTAGCTGCAGCAGTGGGAGTGATCTGGATGAGATCTGATTACAGGACTCGGTCTCTCCTCACTTTTGGCACACACGCAAGGGAGGGTATGACTTGTATTGAGCGGGACAGGCTAACAGTGTGCTCCTGTTGGGGGTAAGCTGTGCCTTCACCCCACCCACTGTGAGGCAGGTTTGTGTTCGCTGGCTCCTACAGTGAGCCCATGATACCTTTCCTCTTGCTCCTGCATGAAGAGCATCACCCCGCCGGGGCACCGTGCCCAGAGCTGCCTACACCTTGGCAACCAATAGCCAGTGCAGAACAGGGCTCCTGGGAAGGCGGGACGAACGACGAGAGATGGAACAGGACTTAAAACGAGCTTCCCGGACTCCAGCTGGCCCCTCCGCCGCACTGTGATTCCTCGCTCTGTTGCAAGATCACACTGGCAACTTTGTACCTACGAACAAGGTCCATGGCTTCCCGGCATCTGCCGTCTTACAGCAGCGCAGGGGAGGGCGCCAGCTGTGCTTCTGTAAGCAACGTAAGACCTGTCACATCCTAAATGTGTCTACTTACAAGGCTAAATTAAAAAATACTGTTTCTCGTCATCTACTTCATGTAAACTTGGCTACAAGATCCGGGCTGAAGAGGACCCTCACCCTTAAGCCACATGTATAAAACTGCAGCCTCGCCTCTGTTCCGACGCTCAGCCACTTTGGGCCAGAGTTCCCTCTGACCCAGTTGGGCCCCTGATCAAATGCTCCCGTCGTACCATTGGTCTCTCTGATCGCTTGGATTCTGCATCGGAGCTAGCGCCCAAGGCTGTGCCCCATGATCCTTGAGATATCCCCTAGAAGAGTTTCCTCCAAACTCTGAGGAGAGTCTATGGCCAGTCCCATTGACATCACACCATAATCATCACGCACACGACTGTGCATTTTTTTGGGGAGGATGGGAAGAAGTAGTTCCTAATGACCCCCTATCATGTTCTATGGAATGGACAGCCATGGAAGATATTATGGTAAGTGGAATTAGCTAGAGAGAGAGAAAAAAAAATGTATGATCTCACGGTGAATGGCATCTGTAAAAAATTCCAGTACGCAGAGACAAAGAACTACAGTGTGGTTATCAGATAGGAAGTGGATGTGAGGGGCGGGGAGGTGCATATCTGAGCAGAAGAGAAGATGACTGACCCATAGGACGGACGGGTGCGGGGCTGCTGCTGAAAGACACCATGGGGCTCTACCTTTCTTACTATTCGTACAAAGCCAGATCTTAGCTGCTGCGACCATGAAAGCAAGATAAACTGAGTAACCCGGGAGACACTGTGCCTCGTAATTCGTTTCACGACGGTCACTATTTTTCTATCTATTTTCATTTCAAAACCCATTCTTGTGTGCATTAAAGATATCCAATAAATTCTATTTTAAAAATTACTTTCTCGGGTGTCAGCATAATGTCATATAATGGCAAACTGTTTAGTATGATTTGTTTTTTTATTTTATTAGCACCTGTCAGGTACACAGATAACTGCTTTCACTGTAGCATTTTCATGCATCAGTGTGGTTATTAGGCATGGGAACAGCTCGAAGCGCTGTTGTTTAAAAAGTCACTTCTAGATCCCTACAGAAGGGACAGGGCACTTGACCCACTAAATAAAGGGACCTCAGAAAAACAAACTATATACTACACAAAGGTCGACCCCACACCTTAGCACTCTCTTAAGCTCCCTCTACTGGTGATAATCCGCGGGAAACAGGAGCTCCTGGAGCTGAATGACAGTGGCACATAATCGACTAACGCAGCCAGTGAGATCCAGAAACATGGGATGGCGGACTACGGCAGTGGCCGCTCCAGTGAGCTGTGATGACTTCTGGGGTTGTAGCTTGTGTCAGCGCCCCTGGACATGCAAAGCCCTACTTTCCTGTGGCATCTCCACACTGGTGCCCACAGCAGTTGCCGCAGTCTATACTCCCGCTAACAGCGGAGAAGGGTTCCTTTTTTTTTTTCCCTACAGCTCCTTCCGCTTTTGTTATTGATTGACTTCTTAATGATAGCCATTCTTTCTGGGGTGAGATGGAATCTTCGATTTTGCTATAAGAAATAATACAAAGAATGAACAACTTGGATTTTGTCCTATTAAAAAGATTTAGCACAACCAGAGAAATTACCAATAGATCAATTGGAACACGGCAGCCCCACTGACCACACACTGTGTCTCCCCAGAACCAATCTAACACTGTTCTGTGTTCACAAAAAATCTTTACAGGGGCGCACAGTTCCACTGGTTCCAGTTACAGGGCATGGGGACCTGGTGCGGGTTGTGATTTATCTTCTGCATGGATTTGTTGGTTCTGTCTCTGTGGCTTTACACAGGGAATCCACATTTCTCTACAGCCTCAGACTGGTTGAATACGACATAAGACACAAGGCCATGGTACTGAGGCACTGTGGCTCCCATCCGTATCTCTTCAGTCTGGTCCATCAGGGCCCAGGAGACAGGGGTCCCCTCAGGCCCCAGCAGACAGAAGCTGCGGAAGGTCCAGATACAGCGCTTCGTGAATCTTCGGCTCCTCTCATTACCACCAAAAGGCCACAATTTATTCACGGAGACAGCAGGGGTGACCTCCAGGGATGAGACTTTAAACATCTCCTGATTACTGTTGAGAATAGAAGGACAGCACAGCTCATCATATCAAGCCCAATGGCTCCCAGGGCAGCTGTGCTGAGAGGCGAGGAGGAAGACCGGTCACGATCATGATGACAGCCAGAAGTAAGGCGAGGCTCACACCTGGCTGGCTGCGTGGTCTTATGTCTCTGCCTCCACTTCTTCGTGTATAAAATAGGGGTGTTAACAGCAACTCTGATAAAGGACAGAAGTGAGCATATGAACACCAAGTGCAGTGCTACATGAACAAGAAACGTTCTATAAAAATTAACTATTCTTTATCACAGTAACTTTGAGGTGTGGTTGGAAGTCAGGGAGTGTCGTGCCTTCTGTCTTGCCTCTGTTGCCTATGATGGAGCCACTTTATCTTTGACAAAGAGGTCAAACACATTCACTGAGGATTAAAAAAAAAAAAGGAAGCTTCTTTAATAACTGGTGCTGGAAAAACTGGCTTTCCACGTTCCAATGGTTAAAATTAGACCCATAGTTATCACCATGCACTAAAGTAAATTTAAAATGGACCAAAGATCAACACTAAAAAGGAAACACTAAGCCTACTGGAAGAGAGCATAGGTGGGGCTCCTGGAGGCACCCATGTAGACAAAGCTTCCAGGAACAAAAGGCTGACACCACAGGATGTGATACAAAGAACCAGCAACTGGGATCCCATCCTCACAGAAGATACTTTTCACAGTGAAAGATATTGCCAAGAGAGTGGGAAGACAACCACAGAGCGTGAAAAAAATTTAGTTTGTCTCACAGATGAGGGTCTAACACAGAGAACATATAAGGTGAAATGACAAATCTTCTCAGTTTAAAGAACTAATTTAAAAGTGGGCATTTGAGATGAATATAAACTAAGCAGAGGATGAAATAGAAATAGCAAATAAATACATGAAAAGATGCTCAATATCACTGGTCATTTGATCACTACAAATTAGAACAGCACTGATATTCTCTCTACTCCAGAAAGAATGGCTATAATCAAGTGAGTCAATACCAAATGTAGACGGGGATGTGGCGAGAGAGGGACATTTCTCCACTGTAGATGGCAGTGCAGGCCCTGCCATTCCCCTTCTGGAACTAATCCCAGAAGAATTAAAAGCATCATACCACAGTGATACATGCACACTCACTGTATAGCAGCATAGTTCGTAAGCTAAAGCTTGGAAACAACCCAGATGCCCACCAACTGAGGAATGGATAAAGGAGATGTGTTTCTTTTTTTAAAATATTTTTTAATTTTTTGTCTTTTTTTTTTTTTTTTTTTTTTTTTTTTGAGACAGGGTACAGACTTGGCCAGACTCAGAAAACCAAGCACCATTCTCCTAGGGACTGTGTAGAAATGAACAAGAGGAAGGGAGGGAGAGGGAAGAGAGGGAGAGGGAGGAGGAGGGAGGAGAGAAGGAGGGAAGTGGGAGGAGAATGTAGGGGAGGGAGGGGAGGGAAGAGAGGAGGAGGTGGAGGAGAAAAAGGGGAGGAGGACTAGGAGAGAGGGAAGGAGGGGAGGAGGAGAAAAGTATGGGAGGGAAGAGAGGAGGAGGTGGCAGGAGGAGGATGGCTCGGGAGGGGAAGAGAGGAAGACTGAGGGGGAAGCAAGGAAGGGAAGAAGAGGAGAGGAGTGGGCGAGGGAGGAGAGGCGGAAGTAGAGGGCAGAGCAAGGGGAGGGAAGGGAAACAAGAGGGGGGAGGGATGAGAAGAGGAAGAGGGGAAGGAACGGGGACAGAGGAAAGTCTCACAGTAGGAAATGAATTGCTGGGGAGAAAGAAAGGGACCGGGGAGGAGAGGAGAGCAGGACAGGCAAGGAAGGGCCAGAGGAGGGGACACACAACTCATGCAGGAGGTAGGTGCCCGTGGAAACATCTACTTCAGCCCGCGAATGTGGGCAAGTAATATGCTAATATTTATAATGTAATAAATAATGTAAAACAGAACATGCTATTACTGTGAAAGGCCTTTGAATCCCAGGAAGATAAAATGCTTTCATTTCCTCATCAACTGACACATATTTGCAACTCCACCACCATCAATAAAATGGTTTTCTAAGCATCTGTATTCAGTGACTTGTTGCTGTCTTTCAGTGACATGATCCATGGCTTCTTAAATTAATTAACCTGCTGCATTATTCATGTCTTTTAAAATTACTTCTCACACCCTTGGCTATAACTGCTACATCCATAAGTGACAAGCTGATCAATGCTGAATCAGTACCAAAAGCCAGCATCTTAAACGCAGTGTTTTTTCTACAGCAGATGCACTACTAAGCACCTTACGGGCAGTGCCTTGCTTAGTTCTCCAGCTCTGAGGATGCACTCCAATGGGAATTCAGTCCCAGTTTAGTTGGACAGAACATTGTAAGCACCCATTGCTTCAATAGCTTGACAAAGAGGGTAGGAGAGTGAAATGGGAGCCCGGCATGAGCTTCAAGCCATGGCCTGTAGGCCAAGGGCTGCCCCCGACTTTTCACCTTCTTGCTTTTGCTGTCTTCTGGTATCATGAGATGCTGCTCCTGCACCAGGACACTATACCTTGGAGCCAGCCAAGTACCAACTGAAACCTCCACGAACTCTGAGCTCAACAAGCCTTTCCTTCCATAATTTGGGTGTTGGGTATTTTGTCTCAGCAACCAGAGTAAAGCAACCAAGACACAATTTAGTACCAGAGAAGTGAAGTCGTTATCGTGGCCACACCTCACCATGTGGTTCAAGAGCCCCTGGGAGGGGCTTGTGGGAAGTTTGCGAAGCTTAGATAGGTCACCTGAGAGAACCATTAGAAAGCTGTAGGCTGCCCTGCATGGGAGATTCTGGTCAGAGCCCCAAAGACCAGAAGGACGACAGAATGCTGCCTGTGAACTCCAGGCTTGAGAGGTATCTGCTGGGAGAAGGACCACACTGGCTGCTGGACTTCACACAGTACACGTAGCTTGGCAGAAAGTTTGTCTGCATTTTGCTCATGGCTGGAGGATTTGCCTGAGACTGAGATTGAGAGCAGGGGACTAAGTAACCTGATGGAAGAAATTTCAAGACAGTTGAAGGTTGGTGTGGCGTGGCTATTGTTGGAGCCTTTTAGCCAGATCTATATCAAAACCCAAGCCCAAAGAACCCAGCAGCATGAGTTCAAATGTGAGCTTGGCCAGAAAGGAAGCTGCACGAAAGCTGTGCACTACGCCCACAGAGCTGAGGACAATCGCTGAGACGAAAGAAGAAACTCCAAAACAGGCATCACAAGACGCAGCAAGGCTCTGCCCTTTGCAGCCTCCACACTGCAAATGTGAAAGGCTTTGCTGTAAGGAGAATGCTACAGGGCGCCATGTTCCAGAATGGGTGTAGCATAGAAAGTTCCTTCCTCAGAATTGGGTCCAGATGCCGAGATGCAGATACTTGATCCTTATAGCCAAGAGAGAGGGAAGCCTGGCCACTACTCACAGGAGCAGGCAGCAGGCCTTGGCATCATCTGCACGGTGTTGGTTTTACGTGCACGCAGAATGCAAGAGTTATGGGGTTTAAAAGACATCCACTTCCATTTCAGATGGCCTGCAAGGCCAGGCAGCATGCCCCTGCGAGGGCAGTGTGTGAAGCTATGAACAAAGACCAAGGTGCAGTGGAAACCCCAGAGGTTTGGGTAAGCCAGGAGCATGTATCATCCAAGGAAAGCTACAAGGAGCGAGCAAAGCGGGCCTAAGGGAGAAGCTGTGGGAGCTGCAACCACCAGAGGCGCCACAGGGCTGGAGTCACTGAAGCGCTTTGGGGCCCACAACTCACCATCCATTAATTCAACTGCTGGATGTGTAACCACAGGGATTAATGCTTACCCTGTTGGATTTTGGACTTGCTTTGATCCCAAAAGTCTTGTGTATTCCCCTTTTCATAACTTCTGGAGTGAAAATGTTTACCTGGTAACACTGGATGTTGGAAGTGTTTCACTCGGTTTTCAGGTGTCCAGGGGCTTACAGCTGAAAGTCTGCCCTGTATCTCAGAGGAGACTTGGAATTTGGAGAAGCTGTTGGGACTTTGGCACGTGGACCAAGTAAGTGCCTTTTGCATGAAGGGATGCTCATGAGTCTTTGGGGACCAGGGGCAGAATGTAACGGTTCTAACGTAATATAATGTCGATAGGCTTAATACTGGTTCTTAAGGATTGGCAAGCCTGTGTTATAAAGTTTCAAGTTGAGAAATGGTAAGAATAAGCCTGTCTTGGCATCTGGAGACCAATTCCAAGACACATGTCTGGTTGCCAAGTTGATGAGGGATGGATTGTTATGGTTAATAAGACACGGAGTCAACCTGAGGAATTTAGAATGTTAACTCAGCAGGGGCCAGGGTCCTCACTGTGAGCCTGCACAGGAGCAGACCAGGGAGACCGTGTGGGTGCTGTGCCCCTTCCACTCACGGGGTGGCTTACTCACAATATAGGGGAGGAAAAGGGGCTTACTCTCCCCACTTCTGGTCTTGTTGTTCTACTGCCCTCTGCCACATTGCACCGTTGATCCTCTGCCACTCCACACTGCCTGGGAGCCAGCTGAGTATAAACTGAGACCTCCGCAAACTAGGAGCTAAATTCCCTCCTCAGCCCTGGCTGCCAGGTATTTTGTCTCAGCCAAGAGAGAAGCAGCCAAATCAGCATTTTAATTCTTTGTTTCTTAAACATCTCCTTTACTTCTCTTATTTTCAGTTTCTTCTTGAAGGGCTCAAGAGTAACTCTCCACAAAATGCCGCTGCTGTGTGGTTCCCAGAAGCTGTGGGCCCTGAATCTACCCCTGACTGGGGGCCAACCTTTGGTTCTCAAAGGTGAGGGAACAGCGGGATTAAGAGTGTGAATGTCCAGGCACGGAGGAGGAGAAAGCAGCCTTCTGGTGTGACTAAAATATGCACCGAATGTGACCATCTTTTTCAGTTACTCCAGAATAAGACCAATTGCCACGAGCTTCCCCTTCACAGCGCTCCCCCTTTCTCACCCCACTCTTCTGCCATTTCCTAAAGGGCTTCCGGAAACCCTCCTTCCTGAGTGTCTTTATGACATATGATAAAAATATGACAAAAGCCTCTGCCAAGGGTCTTCTGGTGGGAAGGCAGTGTGATGAAAACCTGCCGCTGTGTCCTTAACCACCTTATTCAGCAGATCTGTCCTGTGAGGTTTCTGGCTCTGTCCTAAATCAGATGACCAAGACAATGACGTCTCGAACTGATACAGGGCAGCAGAAAGCCGTGGCGGCTTGGGGAAGTGGCCAGAGACACAGATGGATGCCTGCATCGGAAGTCACGGCAGGATGCTGCGGGCATCCGTGCTTGGGAGTCTTCACTCTAATCCGCTGCATTATGTGAAACCCCCACCACACTTCCTGGGCACCCCTCCCACTTACCAACCCCCTCCCCCTGTTTCTGCGGATGGCTGGAACTGCATGGGAGGGTGGGCTTGGTGAGGGAGGGGGCCTAGCTGGAGCTGTCACTGCTCCCTGGGAAGGAGTGAGAGGACAGTCCCTCGGGTGCTGCTATTCATTTGGAGGCAGTGGAGAATGAAGGCCGAGGGCACGGGCTTTAGAAGCAAACCAAGCCCTTCTTTCCATTCACTCCAAGCCTGCCTTGTTAGACTGGGGCTGCAGTTATGTGGCTCCTCCTTTTTGCGCCTTGGTCTCCTCAACTGTGAAATGACCATAAGCTCAGCACCAGCTCTTGGAGCAAACATGAGCGCTAAGTAAAGCCACACAGCACAAGTGCCCCGAGCAAGGCCAGCGCCCGGGTGGGACACTGTGGGTTCTTGCTGCTTGCTGGTGACTTCACAACCATCCCACGGCCCCGAGACACAGCCCATCGGGCCGTCCACCATGATGTTGCCCTCCTACCCCACCCCCACCCCGGCCTCCACATCTGTCTTCATCCCATGCAGAACCCTGCCACTGGCGATACCAGTTCCCAACCTCTGCTGTTCCCTTCTGCTGTCCTTGTGTACCACACCAACCACGGGAACCCCTCCACACAGGAATGCTGGTGGACTCCCAGCCTGCATATCAGACGGTCACAACCAGATGCCAAAAGCAGACAGAAAGACAGACCAGCGAGGGTGTAGCTGCTCCCCTCCAAAGGGCACAGGGCACTTGGTTCAGATGCAGTGGGGATGTCTGTCATGTCACGGGCAATGTGGGACACTCTAGGCCCTCCTCAGCATGTGGACCCTACATGGGTGCCATACACCCCACCCATCCTGGCAGCCCAGGACTCATTAAGGAAGGCAGGATAGAGGAAGAGGAGGAGGGTGACAATGGCAGATCGAGTATAGGCGACCAGGACAGGGCAGCTTCAGGGGCTGAAAGGCGGCCATTATAGAGGGAAAAGATAAAACCTGGGACATTAGGGCCATGACTTCCAAGCAAAACCCAGGGGCCCAGCCACTCGGGAGCCAGTGACAAGACTCATGTCCAAGGCATCAGCTACATGGCGTCACTTGCTCTAGTAATGAGTGCCACCCCTGGAACAGCCTTACAGAGCCAGCATCTGTGCCTCCAGTTGATAGATAAGAAAATCACACCAAGAGGCACCACGTCCTGTGGCTGCAGGTGACCGTGTGTGGAGTGGCCTGAGTCCCACCTCCCTGGGCTCTGCCAGCATCCCCAGCCATGTGGCCCCGGGCACTTCTCTGAATCCATTTCACCCATCTGTAAAGCAGAAAGCTGAGTTCCTTTCTTAGAGACTCGTGTGAGGTTTACGTGACAGGACTGATAGCACTGCTCAGCACACAGCTGTGATTCTGCTCACCGTCATACAAAGAATCGTACTGACCAGACGCCAAAAGCCGACAGGCCAATGGACCTCGGCCCACTTCTGCCCTTCACCCACGAGCTCCCCGCCCCGTGGACACTGGGTGAGCCGAGGCCTCCCAGGCAGCCAGACCTACAAGGGGCACAGACGCGGACTCCCAACAATAATACACTCCACCAGGCCAGGACTACTTTGTACCCTGGTCTGGACCATGAACAGAGATTGACTAGGTGGCTCCCCTAGTGGCAGGGGCACATGCAGAGGCAGGCACCCGATCAGCCCAGACCTCTGTTCTGGGCACCCTTCCCTGACAATGCACGTTTGTTCTCCTGGCTTCCAGGCAATTTGGGTTCTAGAATTAACACTGAAATCATGAAATGCCACAGCCAGGCTGTCAACCGTTTCTCTTTATCTCAGTAACTTTGTAGTTATTATGCACATGTGAAAAACACAACCATAGAGCCAAGTCCATGCTTCTGTATTTTCACTGAATTGAACAAGGTTCGCTTGATTTTCTTTAAATTAACCAATTAATGAAAGTATAGAGACAGCACATATATATGCACATCAAGAGTGAAAAAAGTTGTAAAATAATAGAGTTTGCATTAACATCGTGCATATGACAGGTGCCTCACCACAGCACGCTTCTTTCAACATTAGAAATATATTTAATTCAAATAAAAGCCTTTATGTAGGGGTGAAGTGCAGGAAAATGTATCTGGAAAAGATTTAACTTTTGTTGCTTGCTAATTTTTAATCACAAAAGTAATATATACTAGTTCTATAAGTAGGAAGTCTAATACTGGGTTATTTTCCCTTTCAGGAAAAAAAATTTTTTCCCAAGGAACTAAGAGAATAGAGAATAACCGTAGCTGATACGCTGTATGTTATTATCTCTAAAGTACTTACTCAAAGTACCAGACAGACAAAAAGTGCCTCAGCAGTGTTTAAGCTGGTAAGATGCTAACCTCCTTTCTAACTCTAGAAGTCTTGCTGCTCGTACTGACACACACATGGGCACCGGTCACCTTGTCTTCATGATCTTTTACAGTTGCCTGGCAGTTAGAAGATCCCTGTAGGTCACTCCGTACAGCTCTGACTCTTCTTGTCTTGGGCTGCAGATTAACTTCCAGGCCTCATGCCCCATACATGGTGCTCTACCACTTACCCACATGGCATCTCGCTCACTCTCTCCCTCCACAGCGCGTTCGCCACGTGGGTGCCCTGTGGTGCTGCCAGCCACGCTCACGTGGCTGCCTCCAGGCTGCCCTGAGTTTCGTTGTCTCTGTCAGCCATGCCTCGATAAACACCCTTGCCAGACACCTTCACACTCCGGGACCTTTCTCATCTAACTGATGTCCGACGCACACATTCCCAAAACAGAGAGCATCTCTTCAGGTAAGATTCTAGCAGGCACTGCGGGACAACTTCCCCAAAACCTCCCATTAGCAGAAAATAGAAGAACTGCCTCCCACACTCTCCTGGCACTGGATAATAATTCACACCAAAATCACGGAAGAAAAATGGTCCCTTACTACAGCTCTCACTTGCAGATCCTTCACTAGTGACAGTAGGCACATGTACTTGCATAAGCTTACCAGCCAAGTGGAGTTCACTTCTAAACTTTCAT
This sequence comes from Myocastor coypus, assembly GCA_004027025.1. Lineage (NCBI taxonomy): Eukaryota > Metazoa > Chordata > Mammalia > Rodentia > Myocastoridae > Myocastor > Myocastor coypus. The sequence goes on along the minus strand of PVJA010015817.1, from coordinate 11,251 downwards.
TCATATTCTTGGGCCATTTTAAGGTAAGATAGGTAATTCTTAAAATTCTGTAAGTTAGTCTATATTATGGGTATGAGCACGAGTCATGAGCTATGAATGGTTCCCAGTATATAGTCATTTTTATATTTATTTATTTATTCTTTTATTAAATGTATTTGGTTGTTGCAGGGTCTCTCTGCATAGTGCAGACTTGTGGGCTCAGCGTGCCTGGGGGCGGGGCCAGCACAGCACGTGCTGCCAGGGATCAACCCCGGTCCCTACCCTTGCCTAAGCTTGCCTAAGCAGGCACATTAGTCCGCTGAACTATCTCACCAGCCCTCAACAGAGATTTTGAGATGCAGCAAATTTTCATTTCTATGTAATCCAATATCTTATCTTGTATGCTTTTGTCTTTCAATTAGGAAGATATTTTTTCTACTGTGAGATTGCACAAGTAATTTGTTACTTGTTTTGACTTAAGTTCGTTTTGCCTGGTGCACCTTCATCTGCACTTCACTGGGAATGTGAGCGCGTGTGCTGCACGCAGCACACAGTCTTGCCCAGCGCCACCACTTTATCTCCCTGCTCATCCCCAGTGCTGTGAGCTTTTTGTTTTCATTTTTATCTTTCTTTGCTTTTCCTAGAAAAGCCTTAGGAGAAGGCTAAGGAGAAGCTCATACTTTGTCTCTCTCTCTCGCTCTTGCTCTCTCTCTCTCTCTCTCTCTCTCTCGCTCGCTCGCTCTTGCTCTCTTTCTCTAGCTCTCCTGCTCTCTCTTGCTCTTTCTCTCGCTCTCTCTCGCTCGCTCTTGCTCTCTCTCTGTCTCTCTGTCACTCTCACTCTCTCTCTCGCGCTCGCTCTCCTGCTCTCTCTCTTGCTCTCTTTCTCTCGCTAGCTCACTCTCGCTCGCTCTTTCTCTCTCTCTCTCTCGCTCACTCTTGCTCTCTCTCGCGCTCGCTCTCCTGCTCTCTCTCTTGCTCTTTCTCTGGCTCGCTCGCTCTTGCTCTCTCTGTCTCTCTCTTTCTTTGTAGCACTTAAACATAAGCTTGAAACTTCACATCTTGTTCCCTATGTTTCTGCTGCATCAGAACCTTTCCTTTTCATTCATTTTTCCCTTTGCTTTCTACTGCTTCACCCTGACATTCTTTTTGCGATTTTAGGGGTATTTCTTTGCTTACTTTCACTTTTTGAAAGCCAGATCTCAAACAATCTACCGTGTTGAATGAAAGCAAGTTTTGGCGCTGGCCAGGTGGAACAACCTGCATGCACGAAGGCCCTCAAGTTCCTAGGGATGAGAGCTTCCTCAGAACTGGCTGCTCTATTGGGTTGAGGACAGGGTTTGGGTTCTGAGGAACAGAGTCCCGCAACATAGTCCAGGCTGGCTTTGAATTTAAGAACCTCCTGCCTCAGCCGCCAAGTGCCAAGATCTGGGTGCATGCCACATGCTTAGCTTCATGTTTCATTGTTTAATGACACAATGTCCAATATAACACATTTCCTTCCAGGCTTCTGACTGGCCGGTAATCCCCTTAGGATGCTCCTCTTCCCATGGGATTTGTGGATTACAAGAATGGGAGCACAGTCTCCTAAGCTGATTGCTATGTTCATTCAAATGGAAGAAAAAATAAATAAAAACTAAGTCAAAGTGTGGAAACATTTCGAATTTCAAAGGATGGATAAGTCTTAGGAAGGAAGTGAACCCAGGCAGTTGGGGTTATATGAGAACAGCTGTATTTTAGGATATGCAAAAGCATATCCAAAACATGGGGCGGGGGAAGCAAACTGAACTTGGCTGCTTCAAAATGGGGCCTACAGCAGGTCCTGTGTGCCAAGGAGGACACTTGCTCGGGGTCAGGGGCCCAGGGCCAGACCACAGCCTCAGGACGGCCCCATCCACCAGCCCCGCAGACTCTGTGGAGACAGCGATCCTAGACCCAAACCCTGGACGACAGCCACAAGAACACATGGGGAAGCATGAGGGTTTTTATTCATACGCCAAAAGTAAGTTAAAATCACAATAACACAAGACCGTTAATATTTGTACTTAATTACCTGAGCCAGGCCTGCAGGCGCACACCTGCAATTCTAACTTCTCAGAGGCTGAGGTAAGAGGATCATGAGTTCAAGGCCAGCCTGAGCAACGTATGAGACTCCGACTTAAGAACAAAAATGAGTATGTATCTTCCTCTCATACTGACTTAAACAAAAGCCTAACGCACTCTGGCTCTGGCTGCCGTAACAGAAGATCACAGGCTGACTTGGCTGGCATGACGGCTGTCTTCTGCTCTTCTAAAGAGCAGGAGGGCCATCAGCAAGCTGCTTTTCTCTCTGAGGCTGCCCCTCTCTGTTTGTCAGGAGCCATCGCCTCTCTCAGGGTGGGGAAGGAGATAGAAGAAGCGTAGGACTCCGCCTCAGCCTCATACTTCTCTAAGAAGGATACTAATTCCATCCCTGGAGCCTGGTCCTGGAATCAGTTTAGAATAATCAGAGGCCAAAGAAGTTGAGGGAAGGATGGGTGTGTGTGTGTGTGTGTGTGTGTGTGTGTGTGTGTGTGTGCATGTGTGCACGTGTCCACGTGTGAATGTGTCCGAGAATCTAAGAGTGGAGAAATGCATGCCGGCCGGTGTTGAGCTGCAGACAGAGCAGGAGGGCCAACACAGATCACGTGGGACTTCAGTGTGGGGCTGCAGGGCACCATGCCCTGGAGGTCGAGGAAAGATACTGGTGGATGCAGAGTTCTCTGATGTCAGCAGCCTACGAGCAGGAGGGGCACGCTGGAGGAAACAGAGCTAGCCCACAACGAATTTCACATTCTCCCTTTTCTGCGTGGGAAACCCGAGGCTCCAGGTCGCAGCGAGCAAGAATGACCAGCCACGGGGCTTTCCAACTGTGTCAGCGGTCAGCAGCGGGCAGTACCGCAGTCCATCCCGCCCTCGAGTCTATAAAATGATGGACTGAAGAAAAAGAACAGGAGGCACACGCAGCCTGGTTGGAAGGGCGACCGGTCAGCTCCGGTCTGGCCCCTAGGCCCAGCCGCAGCAGTGAGAGGCCACTGAGCCGCCGCTGCCCTCGCTGGTTCCAGGACCCTTGCAGGCTGTGTGACCTGCTCCCTCCTAGAGTAGATGGAGTCGCTTACAGGCGGATCACAAAGTCGTGACCACACCGGGGTGTGGGCTTCCCAGTAAGTCTCTCCTGCCATCACACGTTAAACCTTGAGGGACTCCTTACCCGGGGCACCACTTGGCTAGGAAGCTCGACCAGGCTCCGATCCTCCTGTGTCCCTGACCTCCCAGGTATGGCTGGAAGGAGTGGCCCGTTCGTTCAACCCTTGCTGAGCACGAACTCAATGTAGATAGATATTTCTATCTTTCTTCTTTACATTAGAGAACTTAACTCTCAAACTTTCAGCCGCAGTTCGACTCAGGCTCCACATGCATGACCCCAGCAGGGGCTGGGGGATGGGTGAGGCCACCACAGAGGCCTGGAAGCGCTGGGAGGCCAGGCCTGTGGCCACAAAAGCCCACAGCCTTTGACTTCCAACTCGAATTAAAACTACTCAAGGAACTGCCTGGGTCAGTTTTAGTTGTTTCCCAGCTTAGGAAATAAAAAATGAATTACCTGGACGGAGACACAGACCACCGCAGAAACAGGGGAGGGGTCTCAGCTAACCGCGAGGAAAACACCCTGATCTAAAGCAGCCTGGCCTGTGCAGCCAGGGCCACCACGAGCAGGCCAGGCGCGCACCAAGGGACCTGCGTGCGTGCGTGCTGTGAGTGGTCGGCACGGGTGTCAATCTTCCCCGGGCCCGCATCCGGACTACGCCCCTCTGCAGCTGGCTGGAGCTCTACCGCCACCTATAGGCCTTTCTTGGCATGACACACGGCACCCCGAGGGCGGGACGGACGAGCCTTTGAGTTGCGAAAGAGGAAGCTCTCGGGAGCCTCATAAATGTGAGCCACTAGGGGGCGAAAGCACATCGCCAGGAAACAGGCTTTTCAGGAATGCTCTCAGGCTTTTTTCTTCTTGCTGTGAGTTTTCCCGGTGTCCCCTCCCTCTTACCTGTCACGCCCTCACTCCTGCTTCTAGACCTTGGACAGCACTATTACCTCCGGAACTCCAGTCTCTCCTGCTTCTCGTTCTTCTTTTACTTTGATCAATGTCCTTCCCTACTGAGTTCGAGCCCCTTTCTCCTCTTCAGCTGCCCAAGACACTTGCCGTTTGCCATGAACAAGATTAGCAACCCCAAGCCCGCACACATCACTGCACACACACACACACACACACACACACACACACACACACACACACCACTACTGGCGCCCACACAGGCTCTTTCCTTCGGCTTCCCTTGGGGAGATTTTGTCTCTCACGCCACTCAAGTCAGAAGCCAAGAATCACTGCTGAGGCCCCCTTTCGCTCATGCGTGGAACATACCACACCCGGGCAGGTCTGGCCAACCTTTTCCAGCCCTCTCCGCCCGACCAGGAGCCTCCGCCCCTGGCATCCTGAGCCCAACGTCGAGCAGCCCCAGAGATCTCTGTGTGCCAGGCTGCCAGGGTGACTTTCCACCCTGGGAATTACACGGGGTCAGTACCCAGCCCCAGGTGCTCCTTGGGGTCTGTTTCACACATTCACAGTGAGACGCAGTCTTCTCGCGTAGCCTGCAAGCTGGGAAGCGTGTGTCGCTCCTCCTGCCTCACAGTACGGTTTCTCTGGAGCTGAAGCTGTCACGGGACATACTCGGCCGTTTCCGCAGTGCCATTTTCCATAGTCGATTATTTCCCATAACTTGTGTGTTACCAAATTTTATTTGTTTTTATTGCTTAGCAGTCCGTGTTCCCAATACATGAGGAGTGTGTTTGCTGTGTGGCACTGGTCCCTGGGACTAACACACTGTCATCCTTTGTCCCTTCCCTCGTACTCCACCCCCCCTTTCCCTCTATTCCGGACCCCGTTTTCCATGGCGAAAGTTCTAGTTCTATCACTTCAAAATCTTCTTCCAACTCTCCAAGAAGAAAAGGATCAGCCAGGACCCTTTATTCTGCACTGGCAGAATGTGAGCGGGGTGCAGGTGCCGGTTTAAGGCAGGAAGCCCGACTCCAGCCAAGGACCAGTGCCAGCTCGGGGTCCGTTAGCGTCCTGGCCACCCTGCAGGCCCTGGGCCAGCTTCTCCAAGGAGAGGCTCTGCCCTGTCTGCAGAGGCTACAGAACACGGGAGGGCCAGCAGGGGGCGCATTTCCTCTACGTGTCTCACACCGGTTAGGAAAGCCTCAGGACTTCTCTTTGGTGTCATCGACTGTCACAAACATCCTCTCCATGAGTTACAGAAGCTTTGCCATCTCCAAGGATCCCCTGGATCAACTCTGCATATGCATCTTGCCTCTGACCCAGCTCTGGAAAAGCACACCTGATACCTCTGGGATCCACCCTGTTCCGGTTCTGGAACCCTAAAACCTGTCCCAAGTCTGAAGCATGCCTGTTTTTCTCACAGAGGGCCGAGCTCTGCAAACCCATGTGCTCAGAGCAGCTCACGCCCGAAAAGATCCAGGCCCATCCTGGAGCTGCTTGAGTCTAAGGACCCTGAGAGGACCTTGTCCCTTTGTCTCTGCCCACGCCAAGTTCAGGGAGCCCAGGCACGAGGAGGTCCGAGCTCGGTGCAGGAGTGTGCACTGTGACCCCCACCTGAGCACCGCCCTTTATGCTGGCGTGGATGCTCCTCTGGTCCTCCTTGGAGACTTCAGGGAAGGGACCTATCTGACCTGTAATTCCCAGGGTGGAAAGTCACCCTGGCAGCCTGGCACACAGAGATCTCTGGGGCTGCTCGACGTTGGGCTCAGGATGCCAGGGGCGGAGGCTCCTGGTCGGGCGGAGAGGGCTGGAAAAGGTTGGCCAGACCTGCCCGGGTGTGGTCTGTTCCACGCATGAGCGAAAGGGGGCCTCCTCTGCTCCTCTGGTCCTCCTTGGAGACTTCAGGGAAGGGACCTATCTGACCTGGGGGAGATGGACCCGAGTGGGCTCCGAGCTTCCTGCTCCTGAGCAGTGTGGGTTCCTGCCCAGTTCACCCCAGCTCAGAATGCGGGTTATGGGGAGGGGTCCTGCAGAGAGCCAGGGTAGGCCCCTGCCCAGAGATGCAACAGCGTCCTCGGAGCTCTGCACACCATGTCCCAGGGGACGACGCTGGGAAGGTGGCCCAGTGGGGTCCCCAACCCTCCCGCCTGCGCTTTCTGCTTCCAGTGAAGAGTTCTCTGGTAAAGTTCCTGTAAGAGAGTGGGGACAGCCAGGAAAGAGCAGCACCGAAGCAACACAGGGGAAATCAAACTCCCAACCCGAAAGGTGCCTGGGATGAGTTCATGGTCTCTAAAATCGAAGAACGAATTCTAGGGACAAATGGAGGTTATGAGCAGAATATTTATTGGGGAAAAGAAAGCTCCTGTCCAAGAGAGCTGACAGAAGGAGAGCTTGAGTGGGTTGTCCCCAGGGAGCTGTCTTTCTGGGGACTTTTATAGAACAAAACCATGTGGTAAGGCGGGTCTAATGTAGAGGACGCGGGAACTCGCTTAGGCGTGCATCAGGTGGGATAAAACTATGCTCAACCAATGAGATTACAAGCACCGTTGCGCAGGTAAAATTGATTAAGTCCAGGACCAAGCGGGGAAGCGAGTCACATAGCAGGCATGAACACGGAACAGTTATTTGGTAGCCAGCTGGTGGCAGTTGGCTTCCGCAAGGTGAGGATCGATCCCAGATGCTTATCTTTAGGGAGGTCAGCACATGTTCAGTCTTTGGTCTCTGGGTCCGGCCCACGGCAGAAACACTGCCTCTCTCTCACTTGCGTCCTATCTTGTCTTCTGTGCTGTCCCTTGAGGGCTCAGCCTTGTCGACTGCCTGTAATATTTCTATCCAATCTATCTGCCTACAGCAGCAGCACAAGTGCCACACCTGCGAGCCTGGAAGGTATCTTTGGAGTCTGGACTGGGAAGCACCTTTTATTGGAATGGGCCCAGAAGGAATAATTCACAGCAAAAACAAAAGCTGGTGATGAAAGGACCGGACCCTGAATTTAACACGACGCAGGGTCCTGGGACCGTCAGAGAACACCCTTTGAGCCCTGGGGTGCTTCTTCCCGGGAGTGGGCAGCCACCTCACTCTGCCCTCTGGAAACACAGCTGCAGACCTCATGATGATGTGGAACACACAGAGGTTCCTGGCTCTGCTCTGGGAAGCATGCAGACCCCAGTCCACCCCACCGGGCGTTCTGCCAGCCTGGCGCGGCTATTCCGAGAAGGGCGTTTGTCACTGTCCTCAGCCGCAGAGTGCCTAGTGCCCTGCAAACCATTGTTCTACACATGCTGTACTGTTTCCTCGTAGGCTATGTTTGGGTCATAAGTCCAAGATACTAAAATTTTAATACCTTGACTGCAAGCACTCTGCCATCTGATTTGTTGGGTTTGTTTCTTTGGTGGTTTGCGTGTTTCGCATCAGCTTCTACTCGAGGTTGTCTCTTTTCATTTTATTTCTCTCCACTGAGACAGTCTCTTACCACACAGCCCAGGCTAGCCCGGCATCCTGCTGCCTCAGCCTCTCCCGTGCTGGGATTCGGGTGTGGTCTGCCACAGCACCACCCACTGTCTTGCCCTCTCACCCTTTCTGTGGAGCTGGGATCAAATCGAGGAGCTGTGCATGCTGGGAAACCACTCCACCTTGGAGCCACATCTGGGACCCTCGCCTTTACATTCCTAACTGCTAAAAGTTCTGGCATCCCTGCCAATATTCTTCAACTTGTTCTAGCACACCGTTCCTTTCCTGGGCAGTGTGTTTCTGTTCGTTTGTCTTGGTGCTGGGGATCGAACCCAGGGCCTTCCAAATGAGCTATGGCCCCAGGCTTTTTCTTGTTTTATTTTGAGACCAGCTCTCACTAAGTAGCCCAGGTTGGCCTCTAACTTTCTATCCTCCTGCCTCAGCCTCTCAGAATGCTGGGGCTAGAGCCGCTTTTAACCTAGGGCCCTGTTATGCTTTGGAGTGTCTCTTTACTTTTCTCTCCCTGCTGGGACAAAATATTTAAGGTCCAAAATTAAGAAAGGAAAGGATTATTTAGCTCACAGGTTGTGGTAGTTTGAGTCCATACTCAACTGGCTCCAAGGCAGGGTAGCACATGGCAGAGGGCAGCAGCTCATACTGGTGCAAAGCAAAAAGGCAGGAGCAGGGGCAGAGAGCACGCCTCTCTCCCTTCAGGCCATCTGCCCCAGGCTGGTGCAGCACTCACACCCATAATCCCGGCTTCGTGGCATCATGAGCCAGTTGCAAACTCTAGAAGACCGCTGCCTCAGTGACCACAGGAGACTTCGGAGAGGCAAGTAGACACACACCGCAGGAGGATGCTACATGGCTCCCAAAGGCCTCCGCTTTAGGGGTTGCTCCCTGGGAGCAACTGGAGAGAGGCGGGTGTCTGCCCCTGGCCAATGCAGCTATTTTCCAAGAAACTGTTTCAAAAATAAAGGACTGAGAAATAAAACTAGAACAAAAGAGGAGGTGTGGTTCAGTGCAAAGGCCCTGGGTTCAGTTCCTCAGTATGGAGAGAGGAAGGCAAAAGGGGAAAGAGGAAAATGATGAGTGATATGGCAGGGGTCCAGATGTCCCCCAAAGCCTAAGGCCATCACGGCCTGGGTCTACGGGATGTAACTTTTTTTCTGTATTTAAGACAGGGTCTACAGGATCTCACTATGTAGATCAGACTTGCAGCGATCCACCTGCTTTCAGCCTCCCAAGTGCTGGGACTACAGGTGTGTGCCACCATGCCCAGTCTCAATCACACTGTCAGAGCACTGCACGCCTGGGATGGAACGCTGGCAGGGGTGGTGAGCCTAAGCAGGCACTTTCGTCAGCTGAGCTAGCAGGGCAGCCCTTAGGGGCTGTGATTCTTCTAACTTCATTCTTTTCTTATTGCTCTAGCAGAATACCCAACACCCCAAGTTGAAGGGGAAAAGGCTCATTTGGCTCACAGCTCATAGGAGGCTCAGGCCACAATCGGCCGGCTGCAAGGCGGGGTGGCAGAGCAGAGAACCAGCCCATGCAGAAGACGGGAGGACGGCAAGAGAGAGGGGACCACGCTGTCCCTTATGGTACCTATCTACAGGATTTAGGGTGGTGCCATCGAGTCAGTGGACTGCTCTAGCAATCACCTATCCTTAGCCCAGCACCCCAAACCCCAACACTCCATTAGGAATCAGTCACACACTGTAGATTCAGCCCCTTCAGAGAAAAAACATAAGACTCCATAAGGCTTGGGGGAGGGGGGCATATAGACACCCTAAGGGCCACTGCGACCCAGGGTGAGGTACTGGGATTGATGTACTTCCAGATGCCTGGATGGCAGGTGGGACTGTTACCCACTGTGAGGAAAGAGGCGTGAGGGACAGAGAGAGCCGGGGTTCTGGTTGTCGCCTGCTGCTTTTGCCGCTTTCTGCCTGCTGTGGGCTGCTTCTCCTTCGGCCCCCTAACACAACACCCCGCTTTTTTTTGAGCCCGTTGATTACAGACTGAAACCGCCCCACCGTGTGAACCAAAATAAACCTTTCAATGTTAGGGATTTTGTCTCAGCAGGAGAAAAAGTAGCTAAAACAATGATGGAAAGATTCAGATCCATTAGTAATTAGACTATAAATGCTTAAATGACCAGTACAATTCCATTTCTCACCCAAAAGGTTACCCAACATCACAGTTGGACAACACAGAATTTTAGTGAACATCTTAAGTAACAAACACCCCTGCTTCCCCCTGCTAGGGGTGCAAACAGACACCATCGTTTTGTCTGTAATATTAAGTTGGTCATAACTAGAATGGGTAGACAGGCACGTATCCTCAGGCTGAGCAACTCTAAATGTACATCTGCAAGACTCTCAGCGCAGGCCTGAGAAATGCACTCTGGGACCCACGCCAGGGCTTAGGGGAGCGAGAGCCCAGAACCTGCACGATGCACATAAATGGTGAATTTCTTCAGCACATTTTATTCAACTGCAAAAGTGCTGGAGGATCTCATCCAGTAAGGCCAGCACCAGAAAACCCTGAGGAAGACAAAGGCTCACTGGGCAGGAAAGCAACATGCTGCTTTTAATACATCCGAATGGCGTACTATGCAGTAGTATATATTTGATATCAGCAAGGAAATCTAAGGCAAGGCTACTAATAAAACAAATGTAAGATTAGTGCTGCGTGAATAGAGGGACATGAAATGAAGGAGACCCTGGCCCCGTGGTGGCTCAGACCTGTCCTAAAGACGGAGGATTGCAGCTTAGTGGGGAGGCCTGCTCGGCTCATCCTAGAGTATGGGAGGAGGCAGGTGCAGGCTGGGTGTTTCTCTTTATTTTTCTGTGAAAGAGGATTGGACCTAGGACTGCAGGCATGCCTGGCAGGCTGTCAACTGCCCTGTAGGTCTCTAGCGTGGAATATGCTCATTCTTAAGCCGGCTGCTACTTAGGTATTCTTATTACAGAATTCAGGGAGCACAGGGGGAGGGGCATTTGTTGAGGGTTATTTATTTATTTATTTATTTTTAATGTTATTCAAGTCAAATCTCAGGGCACCCATGGAGGAAGAAGCCGTGATTTCGTCCACTCCGCGTGCTGTGCGTGTACTTTAGGGCCAGTTCTGCCTGATTTTCACCTGTCCTGCAGTTACTAACGCGCTTCCCAACCCTATGACTTCTCGTGGGTCTGTCCTGTCAACTAGGTAAGAGGGAGCGGCGTTGGGACCATGACCTGGGTAACCCCGTTGTCTCCACCCCGGCTTCGGCCTCGGACGCTGGATCCTCTGCTCTGAATGCCCCAGGCTGCCTGGCAAGCGTCTCGCACTCTGCTCCGCAGCTCAAGTCCACTCCCTCTGCTTTACCTGGATAGCGAAACTCTGGAAAATCGCGCCTTCAGAGCGAGCTTGTTTTGCTGGCACCTGCTGCTACCCACTGGGGGGGCCTGGTCCTGGGGTCCGGGTGATGCTGCTTCCTGGAATGGGCCTGCCGGGGTCCCCGCCGTTGCTCCCAGCACCCACCCAGCCTCGGAGTCCGGCTTGCTGCAATCCGGGGATCCCCCGAAGCCGGTTGTGTCTCCCAGACTCCGGCCCAGCCTTGCTACAGTGGAGGGGCAGCCCCGCTGGTCCTCTGCCTCCCCCTCGCCCCACCCCCGTCTCCCCTGCAGGCTTGCGGTCCGGATCCAAGCGATCCCAGGACCCACCCAGGCCCGACGACACACTTCCTCTCCCCTCTAACGTTCCAGGACGCGCGCG
>PVJA010015816.1:0-44629 GCA_004027025.1 Myocastor coypus | reverse complement strand
TTTGACTTAGCTTGTAAATGATATTTTATGACCATCATTGATATTCTAATAACTTTCCATACAATGTGATATAGGCAGTTACACAATTTTGGCACAGATATTTGGAAATTCAAGGAAATACAAAACTGTAGCCTGTCAAGCATATGGTTTTTGGCCCAGCCTCTTGTTTTCAAGAACTATTCTTGAGAGAATGACAGTATGTACACAGGATGAATCAGACATTGGTCTCAAGAACCTTCAAAAGGTTCAGCATATTGATTATAGCACAATGTAATGCTAAAATTATGTTTGGAATACATGTCACTCTTGTCTTTTTGATATGTACTGCTCCTGGTGTAAACTCAGTTACTGTCATTTTTTTTTTTTTTTTTGCTTTTTGAGACAGGGTCTCACTATGCAGTTCAGGCTGGCCTTAAGCTCACTTTTGTAGCCCAGGCTGGTCTCGAACTCACATCGATCCTCCTGCCTCAGCCTCCCGAGTGCTGGGATTACAGGCGTGTGCCACCACGCCCGGCTACTGATTTCTATTTCCTCCCGTGCCAACAGCCTCTCAAACACTTGGCCTGGAAGATCAAGGTCCTGTGTGAAGTTCCTGCAGAGTGACTCCTGGGGGCCACCCAGCCCAGAACAACATCAAGATGTTAGGGCTGTGTAGCTCAACTAACTCTCCAGCTCCTATTGCTGTAGACAGCTCCGTTAGAACCTTTATACTTAATCAGAGTCTGCAAACTATCAACCACTTGGACCGAGGGACAGTGGATTCATGGCTCCAACAAACCTCTCTCACATCTGTATGTGCTAATCTCCTCCCCTCAATCCTCGCCCTATTTTCCAACTAGCACAATTTGGTGAAATCCAGCCAGGGACTTGAAGCAGATGGTGTAGGTATCCATGCACATGCTCCTCCTGTGCTAGAGAGTTCTTCAACCCTCTGGACCTCCTCATGACAGCCACAAATGCCCACTACCCCATGACCCCAGTCTTTACTCAATTGCCACTCCAAGGCACATTTTATTTATTTATTTACTTTTTTTTTTTTTTTGTCTTTTTGAGACAGTGTCTTGCTATGCAGTTGAGGCTGGCCTTGAGCTCACTTTTGTAGCCCAGTCTGGTCTCGAACTCGCACCAATCCTCCTACCTCAGCCTCCCGAGTGCTGGGATTACAGGCGTGAGCCACCACGCCCGGCTATTTATTTTACATTTTTATTTTTATTTATTTTTTTAATAATTTTAAACTTCATGTATTTATTTTTTTCTTGTTTCAGAACCTTTATTTGCTTATTCACTCATTTTTATGGCCGGCGCAGCCCGCCCCTAGGGCAGGGCTGGCGCAGCGTGTGGTGCCGGGGATCGAACCACGGTCCTGAAGCCGCCCAAGCTTTCCCAAGCAGGCGCTTTAGACCACTGAGCCATCCCGCCGGGCCCCTATTTTTCATTTTTAAAGAATTTTTAATTATATTTATTTATTGTTTTAGAACTTTTGTTTATTTATTTATTTTTATGGCCGGCTCAGCCTGCCCTGAGGGCAGGGCTGGCGCAGCATGTGGTGCTGGGGATCGAACCGCGATCCTTGCAGCTGCCCAAGCTTTCCTAAGCAGGTGCTTTAGACCACTGAGCCATCCTGCCGGGCCCCTCCAAGACACATTTTAAAAGAGATCGGGCTACGCGAAGTCGAGAGGTGTACAGCCCTGAATCTCGCTTAGCTTGAACTGCTGTCTCCGCAGAAGCAGCGTAACCCTTTCAGCGCTGAGAGCTTGAACCAAAGGCGTTCGCTGGGGTGGAGGCTCTTAGGGTGACGCATGTGCAGAGCCCGCCCCTCGGACGCTCCTGCGCCTGCGTAAGATCCTCCAGTCCGACAGGGGGCGGAGAGGCGATGTTGAAACTGCCGGCGCTGGTTGAAGACGGAGGAAGTTGCGTTTAGGGCTGTGACGTCGGCGGCCTATTCGAGTCAGGGCAGGGCTGTAGCGCCAGGATGAACGCCCCTCCAGCCTTCGAGTCATTCTTGCTCTTTGAGGGTGAGAAGAAGTAAGTGGAACTGACTATGGCGTCTGCAGGCGGACCGAGGCTCTCGGGCCTTGTCCGGCGATGGTCGGCTCCTGCGGTTTCTCCTGCCCCGGGGACGGAGCAATTTGTTTTAGGTGCTGGGTTTATTGGGGATTGAACCCAGCGCTTTCACGTTCCCAGCCCTGTAGGGATTATTATTTTTATTTTGCGACAGAGTGTCACTAAATAAGTTGCCCAGACTGGGTTCGAACTTCTTCCCCATTCCTCGTCCTCTCTATGCTGGCATCACAGGCGAGCGCTATCACGCCGGGCTGCGGAGCTGATTTTGCTGGGCGTGTCTGTCGAATTTAAGGCAGCGTAGGAAGGCAACGGCGACCGTACCTATTCTGCAGATGAGGAAACAGGCTTGGAGTAGTTGAGTAACTCCGAGATCCCAGGAAGTGGTGGAGCCAGTTTTGGAACCCAGAGCCTGGGGCCCACGTTCTTTTCCTCGGGAACCTTGCAGCCTCCTCGCTCGTCTCCCACCGATTACGCCCATCTTCAGGGCAGTATTCAATTAGGGCTCTGGAGCTCATCCCTGTGTCGTTGCCGGTGGAAAACCTGTAGTGACTGCTGCCCGCAGTGAAGACCAATGGTCAGACTGCTTGGGCTTGACTCTCGGATGCCCTGTGTTCGACTGTTTCTTGTTTGTCTGAGAGTTTCCTCATTTGATAAACGGACTTACACTGTTTTGTTTTGTTGTTTCCTTTTTCTTTCTTTAACCTGAGACTAGGTGTCACTATGTAGCCCAGGCTGGCTTTGAACTTGGTGATTCTCCTGCCTCAGCTTCTGGAGTGTTGTGATTACAGGGATGTGCCACCATGGCCTGCTCTTTTTAGTCTATTTGCCCATAGAATTTTCTCCTAGAGGAGGAAATCTGTGTCTAGGACTGATCATGTGGTTTTTTTTTTGTTTTTTTTTTTTTTTTTCTAGGACTGGGGTTCGAACTCGCGACCTTGCACTTGCCAACCCCAACCCCCAAATCTTTACATTCGTTCTTTTTTGTTTTGTGAGATCGGGGTTCAAACTCACGACCTTGCACTTGCTAGGCAGGCACTTATGCCACGGAGCTATCTCCCAAGCTCCAGACTGATCATATTGGAAACTTCTGAAATACCTTCTCAGTCTTAAGATGTTTTGACTCTGGGCTGCTCCTTTAGGGAAGACTCTCAACTGGGGAAAATTTTGTCCCTGAGGGGTTGTTTGACAATGCCTGCCTGGAAACATCTGGGTTGTCACATGTGGCAGCTTTAATTGGCCACTAGTGGGTAGGGACCAGAGATGCAGTTAAGGTCCTGCACTGAGCTGGGTATGGCTCAAATGGAGGTTTCAAACCACATTTGAGGGCTGGCAAGATAGCTCAGCAGACTAAAAGTGCCTGCTTAAGCAAGCACAGGGACCAGGGTTCAACCCCCAGTATCCATGCTGCACTGGCTGTGCCAACGCTGGGGCTGCTGGAGCCTCAGATCTGAGTAAGCGGGAGGTCTGGCAACTGTTGCCTTTGCTGCTTCCCAGGATCACCATTAACAAGGACACCAAGGTACCCAATGCCTGTTTGTTCACCATCAACAAGGAAGACCACACCTTAGGGAACATCATTAAATCGTAAGTTCCAGGCCAGGGGCCTTCAGTGGGTGTTTTAAGAGGCCAGGCACAAGTCCTGTGAGATTCTCTTCTGTATGAGTGAGAGGAAGTGCTTGCTCCAGTATTCTGGACTTCCAGAGCTGTTTTTACAAAATGCGGTTAGCCCTTGTCTCCTCATGTAGGGCTCCAGGTGTTGTAGGCTCATCTGCGTGACTAGTGAGCAGTGTGCAGCAAGTCATGGGAAAGCAGGCCTGCATGAGGTGTCAAAGTTAGCTCCCCACCCCTCCTTGTGACAGTAATCTGTGACTGGCACTTGGAGATGTTTGCGGCAGTGACTGTGACTTCTGTAGAACAGAGGAAGAAAGCCAAAGGCCATTCTGAGATTATCCAGTGTCCTTGTGGGTCCTTGGCACAGGCTATTAGGCCTTCCCTTATACCAGTGAATGCCCACCTAGGTAAGTGGTCAGGGACACGAGTGTCCTGCTGAAATTTGTCATTTCCTATGAAGACTCAGCACTTCCCTCTGGTGCAGAAGCATTTGGGGAAGAGGTCAGATGGGCCTTTCCCAGGCTGCCATGTTGGAGGCTGTGGGCAGCAGTGCCCAGGTGTGGGAATGCCCATCTTGTGCGTGCCTCCTGCCCTAAGCAAGCTAGTGGGATGCCCTGTTCTTCCAGGGCCTGCTTTGAGCCATGTTCCCTTTTATGTAGAGACAGCACCCCCCACCCCTTTTCTTACAGGACTAGGGATAGATTTCAGCGCCTTTACACTGCATAGATCCCCAGCCAGCCTTGTACTCTGAGATAAGGTTTTATGGAGTTCCCCAGGATGGGCATGAATTTGTGATACTCCTGCCTCAGCATCTTGGAGTACTGGGATTTCAGGCCTGTGTCACTCCTCCTGGCCAGGGGTCTCTCCTGTGTGCTGCTATTTCACCTGGAGCTGCCCGAGGCTCCCCATTATGGCCAAGGCACAGAACACAGGACAGGTTTCCACTCCTGCTGCCTCCCTGTGCTTCATGGAGCAGAGCCTACCCAGGGCATGAATGACACTGCCAGTGTGAGGCCTAGGGACTCCACTGCCATCTCACTGGCTACTTGGGCTGCTGCCTCCCAAGCTGGCTGTGCTGATGATGCCTGAAGGTCTGGGAATGGGGCTATGTTCTCTCCTGCTGACCTCTGCTGGATGAGTGTGGGCATAGAGGCAGACCTGTGGCTGCCTCAGCCACCAGAAGCCATTTTCTAGCTACAGTCCTCACACCACAGATGCAGGGTGGGTTGGGGTCCCCCAGTTGTTAGGACTTGGGTGTCTTATACTTGAGACTTTTGGGGAGAGTCCTGGCTAGAAGTCAAGAGCTGGGGCCAGAGCCCAAGGCTTCCTTCACACCACCTGTCCCTGGCTTGCAGGCAGTTGCTGAAGGACCCACAGGTGCTATTTGCTGGCTACAAAGTCCCCCACCCCTTGGAGCACAAGATCATCATCCGTGTGCAGACCACTCCGGACTACAGCCCCCAGGAGGCCTTTACCAATGCCATCACCGACCTCATCAGTGAGCTCTCCCTCCTGGAGGAGCGGTTCCGGGTGAGGCACAGCACCATGTGTGTCTGGTGGGCAGACACTGGCCTGTACACCTGAGCTGTGACATTTGCAGCCCTCCACCAAAGACAGTGGCTTATGTGAAGGCAGGTGGGAAATGGACAGTGGTGACACCAAAGGGACTACCTCTCCATAGTGTGGCTGGGAGCCAGAGCCAAGGCCTGTCTGCTACACTAGCTGTTATCTCCCTGAGTGGCTAGGATCTGCTTGTGCTCCCTACGGGCTTGGGCACCTCCTGCCCTCTTAGGCCACTCTTTTGCTGGGCCTGTCGGTTTCCATGTGTTGGTCTAGGGGCTGATCCTAGCATGGGGGCCAGAGTGTAGAGCTGTTCGGAGTGGGAAAGAGCTACAGCTTGGAGACCTCCGGTGTCTGTGATGTGTATCCTCAAGGCCCCTTGCCCCACCTGACTTGGGCAGCAGCAGTAGGTGCTGGAGACAGAGTGCCAGCTCAGGGTCCTTCCTGCTGCTGGCTTTGCTCAGGTCTTGCTTGGGGGCACTGTTTACCCATTTCCTGGTGAACCATGGGCAGGGGACACTGGAGCTGTTTGCAACACCCTTGTCCTGGCCCTCCCTCCCAGCTAACTCGTGTCTTTTTTCCTGTCCAACAGGTGGCCATCAAGGACAAACAAGAAGGGATTGAGTAGGCAGCTAGAAGTTGTGTGGCCTGGGAGCCTAGTCTCTGCCACCACTGGAACCTTGTTTGAGGTACATTGTGGGGGACAGCAGCCAGACCCAGCTGCAATCCTCAGGGCTCCTCTGGTGAACCAGCCCTGACACTGATGCGTCCTGTACAGTTTCATCTTTCTAGTCAAATGTAGTAGGAAACAGAGGTGACTTCACAGCAAGTGGATTGTCAGGTTCCAAGAAGGCAGCTAACCTGCCAGACGCCCTGACTGGAACCTGGATACTGCCAGCAAGGTGGTCTGGAAAGGAGGAACCTGAGAGCCTGTTCATGCTCTGTTCTGGAAGTTTAGCTAGGTCCACCTGACTTATAGCAGTAGCCAGGATGGGCTTGAAGGACAGCACAGTTCTCCACAGGCTGCTTGGCTGCACCAGAAAATTTAATAAAAATACTCCCTGATACAAAAAAGCTCTCTATCATTTGCCACACAGTAAATTTTTTTTTTTTTTTTTTTTTTTTTTGGCTTTTTGAGACAGGGTCTCACTGTGCAGTTCAGGCTGGCTTTGAGCTCACTTTTGTAGCCCAGGTTGGTCTCGAACTCGCAGCGATCCTCCTGCCTCAGCCTCCCAAGTGCTGGGATTACAGGCGTGAGCCACCACGCCCGGCATCGCACAGTAAATTAATGTGTCCCTGGTCCTGCAGAAGCAGGCATCTTGTCCTGCTAACATCTTCTCCAGATGGCTACAATGTTAGAGTCTGTCAGAGCCGTGAGGTAGGTGAAAGCAGCATTGGCCACCACCATGTTCACCATGGTCTTGGTCACTGGCTGGCCCTGGGCCCTTGGCTGGGGCCACGTAAGGATCTGGAGGGGAAGAGAGGGAGATGGGTTCTTGTTTCTTAGATACCAGCCCCAGCCTGGGAGGCACCCATGTGGGGACACTACCTGTGTGGGGGCCTGTGGGGCTGCTGGTGAGGGAGACGGCTGCTTCAGGATATGTCTGACGTCGTAAATCCACACACTGCCCTCTTCATCCCCGCAGAGCACCATCCCTTGATCTGCAGGACAGAGCCGGGCTTAGGGTGGGATAGCGGTGGAGCTGAGAGGTGGGAACAAGAAGGGCAGGCTCACCAGAGCAGGTGCTGAGTGAGAAGTAGGCCAGCTCCGTGGATGACCACTGCAGCTGAGCCAAGACAACCACAGCCACTGAAGACTTGTTGCCCCGC
Organism: Myocastor coypus; assembly: GCA_004027025.1. NCBI lineage: Eukaryota > Metazoa > Chordata > Mammalia > Rodentia > Myocastoridae > Myocastor > Myocastor coypus. Next base: position 37,564 of record PVJA010015816.1, on the reverse strand, counting down.
TGTAGCCATGTCTGGCTCCAGCTCCACAGGCAGATGGTGCCTGGGCTGCTCCCCTTGGAGGCTGTGGGAAGAAGAGACTTGTTCCTGGGCTGGGCCTGTACCACCCTTCCCGTAGCAACCCTTGTGGTCTTAAGCCAGACTGTCCCAGGATGGGTACACTCACCCACAACATCATCATTCACAAACGCCAGCCCGTCCACTCTCCTTGTCGATGCTTGGGAGTCCTCTGAGAAGACAAACTGCACCTCATACCCCCTACAAGTGGCAGAAGGTCAGGCTGGATGCTCTGTAGCCACCTCCAGGTCTGCAAGCTACCTGTTGTGGGCCCTGCCCTGGTGATAGGTAGAAGATGCCACCGAAAGCTGCATTTCTGGAGTTCAGCCTTACCTTGAAGGGGAATTGGCACTTGGCCACACACTAGAATAGGCACAACAGGTGGCTGTTGTGTGGTCATATCTAGGCTTGCCCAGAGTCTGGGGGAGGCAGCCTGGGGCTGCAAAGGCAGGCTAGCACCTAATGGAGGAGGGCATGAACTAGGTACCAAAGGGGATGAGAAGACATATCTGAAACAAGAGATGCCACAAGACTTGGGGACAGGTAGAAGTGGCATGGAGGGAGAAGGCAGGCCCAGGTGTGGCAGGACAAGCTGGTTGGGAGTCCATGGCCACTGCTAGGACCCAACTGTGACTTGTGCTTGGGATAACAAAATCTGACATTGGCTCGTGTGCCCCAGCCCAAGCAACCACACCCTCACATAGCCAGCTGTGGCCACATGCGGCCCCTGGCTCCCCACTGGGTAAGCAAACTCCTCCATAGCCCAGCTGACTGGTGCACAGGGTCCCTGGGAGCAGCCTGAGAATCCATGCGCACCCTATGTCTCGTCAGAGCTCTTTGGTCCGCCACTTTAGTGCCCATCACTTTTCCCTTTGCTGCTGAGGTCATCCTCTGTGGGATGTTAGCTGTTCCTGTTTGATGGCCAGTCTCACCCACCATCCTGTGTTGCATGAGGGCAGGGACCCACATGCTAGCAGCAGGGATGGGGCTGAGCACTGGCCTGGCAGGCTTTCCAGGTGGTACAGCTGAGTCACAGCCTCCAGGGGCCATTTCTCCATCCCCACCCTGTTTAGACACCTTGTCCTTGCCGTCCACTAACTCACTCCTCTATAAGTGAGGGAGGACCTTAGGCTAACTCGACGAATGTCCCAGGCTGACTCGCAGAAGTAGCACTGGGCTTGGCTGGTCAAGGCATGTTTGTGAAGCCTCACATTCAAGGGGAGGAGAGGTCCACATGGTCTCTGATGCTGCTGGGAGTCCACGTGGCCAGCTGCCCAGCTGCTGGCCCTGGCCCATCAGGTCCCCACCAGCCTCACCTCCTCTTTTCAGGCTGATCCAGCCGTACGTCCCAGCAGCAGCAGCCGCCCTCACAGCCAGCCAGCAGGTGGGCATCAGGGCAGGAAGCGACAGGGCAGAGGCGCAGGGGGATGGAGGTGGAGTCAAGTATGAGGAGCTGACTGCCAGGAGGTGAGGGGCCACCGTAAGTCCTAGGCCCAGGCAACTTCCTGCCCAGCAGCTAGACCCACCCCAGACCTGCCCCAGCCTCACCTGGCCTGGAACTCATAGTCCTGGTTGGGCATGCCGATGTCCCAGAGAATGATCCGCTTGTCGTAAGAGGCCGCTGTGGGGGAAGCAGCCCTGAGGAGGCCCTACTCTCTCCTGCAGGTTACATCTCAGGTAGAGACCTGGGTCTCAGGCCGAGAGCGCGAATGGAAGATGGCATGACTCGGGCTTACAGTTCCCACCATCCTGCTAGGGCTAATGTGCCCAGCGCTGTAGCTGCGTTTTGCAGCTTGTTCAGTATCCTTGGCTTCACCATAGCTGGCGGGGCCAGGGGTGTCTCCCACAGGTTGCAAAGAGTGGTCCTGGCTGCCAGGAAAATTGTAAGGCAATAGAGTGGACTGGGGATAATGCTGGGGTCCCAAGCCCAGTCAGTCAACCATAAAGCCACATCATGTCCTACCAAAGCCAGAGCTGAACGCAGTGGCCCTGAGCTCCCTACCATCCCAGCAAAGGGACACTAGACCCCATCAGGTAGCGGGCCTGGGGTGCTGGGGAAGCCCCAAATGAAGAGAGTATCTTACTGAAGAGATGGGTCTCATGGGTAGGGCTGAAGCAGAGAGTGGCAATGGCCTTCTTGTGGGCCCGGATGACTCCACAGCAGAAGCCGGCACGCACATGCAGCAAGCGGACTTGACCTCGAAGGCCTGCTGCTGCCAACACACTCCAGCGCTTCTTGTGGCCAGCCTGTGTGACTACCATCAGGGCTGTCCAGGCCACAGAAAAGAACTCCTAGGGAGCAGTAGGAAGAGCAGTCAACAGAACGGAGCTACAAGTATGAATGCCCCTATAGGACGGGGCCTTGGGAAGGGAGGGCCCAGCACCAGCAAATAGCCACTGAGGGCTGAGGTGCGGCTCAGCGGTAGAGCCCTGGCCTACATGTGAGGCCAGAACTGAAATTTCCAACATAACAAGACATGACAAAAGGGGCTGCCATCTGCAGGAACAGGGCCCTGGCACTCACCTCTCCAGGAGCCTTGTACTTGTGGAGGACAAGACCCGTCTGACAGTCAATCACACACACAGCCTCCCCACCACATGTGGCCACCGTCTGGGATGTGGACCCCGAGTGCCCTGTTGTGAGTGGTCAGCAATGTGAAAACCTTTTCCGTGAAGATCCCTTCTTTTGGCCTCACAGGTATGTTCGTGGTGCTAGAGACTGGGCCCAGGACCTTTACACTGAGCTACATCTTCACCCCCTTTTATTTACTTATTTTTTTGCGATAGGGTCTCGCTATGCAGTTTAGGCTGCCATTGAATTTACTTTTGTAGCCCAGGTTGGTCTCAAACTCACATCAATCCTCCTTCCTTAGCTTCCCATGTGCTGGGATTACAGGTGTGTGTGCCACCGTGCCTGGCCCCTTTTATTTATATTTAAGCCGGGGTCTCATTCAGCTGCTCAGGCAAACTCAAAACAGGATTATCCTTAGTCTCTCGGAGTGCTGAGGTTACAGACATGTGCTATCATCACTCCTGGTTCTATAACACTTTTTAGACAGCCTCCTTGAGAAGGACTTCAGAAAACGTGGTTTAGCCGGGCGTGGTGGCTCACACCTGTAATCCCAGCACTCGGAAGGCTGAGGCAGGAGGATCGGTGCAAGTTCGAGACCAGCCTGAGCTACAAAAGTGAGCTCAGGGCCAGCCTGAACTGCATAGCAAGACCCTGTCTCAAAAAGACAAAAAAAAAAAAAACATGGTTTACCCACATTCCTCCTCCCCTATGGCTGTTTTTTGTTCTAATACAGATGAAATAATAACTTTTGTCCCTATAAGTTTTATAACCTCTTGTTCCCACAGCATCCTGTTTTGTCTGAGTAAGGCCACCAGGATATATTAAATTGTAAAACTGTCACAGCTTAACAAATTGCCTGTTTTCTACTTCTATAAACTTGCCCACCCACAAGTTTTGAGTTGTTAGAGGGACCAACTCCCTCAATAACACATATAGAACAGGAACCCTTCCTTAGTCCTTTGGACACAAATCTGTTAAGTTGGTGCATACCTAAAACAAAATCCTCTCTCTCTTAGTCTGTCTGGTCTTTCATTTCATTGCCTGGTTTTTTAAATTCTGCAACATCCTGATTGTTTCCATCCAAGATGGCATCAAAGCCCTACTGAGAACGTTTGGTTCTGAGAACGTTGGTTTCCCCAGGTCTTCACCCTCCCACTGTCCACCTGACCCGGGGCGCACCTTCCTCCCAGGCTGGCTCAAAGGCGCAGGCCCACAGCTGGGTCGTCAGGTCCTGAGGGCTATTGTTCCTGCTGTGGCACTGCAGGAAGTGCAGGGGCTCCATCTGCAGGCCAGGCTGTAGGTGCACGGGGATGGGGGTGTCAAGGCGGTCCCAACTCCTGGCCCAGGACCCATTCCCTGCCACCTCACCAGCTTACCTGGCTGCCTTCCACCTCAGCCGGCAGGGAGGCACACATCCGCTTGATGGGAGAGAGGCTGAGGGGCGAGCTGTCCAGGCGCTTCATGGCTGTTAGCCTGACCTGTGGAGAGAGCCTTGTAACCATGGGACCCTTGCCTGGGGCTTCTTCCAGACCGCAGGTTACACTCTGCCCTACCAGAGGGAGACAGCAAAGGTTGAGTCAGGGTCAGGGAGGGAGTCTGCTGAGTGTGAGGTCTGGATCTTTATTTTTTATTTTATTTATTCTTGTCTTTTATGAGACAGGGTCTTGATAAGCCATTCAGGCTGGCCTTGAGCTCACTTTTGTAGCACAGGCTGGTCTGAACTCACACCGATCCTCCTGCCTCAGCCTCCCAAGTGCTAGGATTACAGGCGTGTGCAACCACACCCAGCTGAGGTCTGGATCTTTAACGTCTCCCAAGGCCTGTATGCCAAAAGCGTGGCTGTGGGCCTGAGGCACTAGTGGGAGGTGGGGCCACTACTGGAAGAAGCTAGGGCACTGGGGCATGTTCTTGAAGAGATCCCTGTCCCTTCATCTCCAAGGGTTTTTTTTTTTTTTTTCTTTTTCTCTTTTCTCTTACTCTCATTCCTGTCTGCTTCTACCACATGTACCTGCTGGGACATAGTGTGCCACTACAGGCTCAAAAGTGACCACAAACTGATACTGTGAGCAAAAATCAATCTTTCCTCTGAAGAAACTGGTTACTTGCTGGGCATGGTGGCACATGCCTACAATCCCAGCATTTAGGAGGCTGAGGCAGGAGGATCATTACGAGTTTGAGACTAGCCTGGGCTACAAGTGAGCTCAAGACCAGCCTGAACTGCATAGTGAGGCCCTGTCTCAAAAAGACCAAGAAAAAAAAAAAAAAAAGGTGGTTCTCTCAGGTATTTTGTCACATTAGCAGAAAGGTGACTAATACCTAGGTAGGGTCAACTAGCTCCTGAGCTCATGGTGTTTTGTTTTGTTGAGCTCATGTTGGTGATTTCCTGCTTTTTAGCAGCTGCAATGGGAAAGCAAAGCCAAGACAGAGGGGCTGGGGAGATAGCTCTGTGGCGCAAGTGCCTGCCTGGCAAGCGCAAGGTCACGAGTTTGAACCACAGTCGTGCAAAAATAAAATAAATTTAAAAAAAGCCAAGACAGAACCCAGGAAGCCACACAGAACCACACTCACCCTGGGCCTGGAGGCAGCTGCTACTTCTTGAGGCTTCACTGCACTGCCAGCATCACTCACTCTTGGCCCACCAGAAGCTGCCAGCTCCTCTGAGATCATCTGCACCTGGGTGAGCCAGGCCTTCAGAAAGCTGGGCATAGTTCTGGGAGCCCCTCCCCCCCTCCCCAGACACCTGGTCACAGGGAGCATGTGCTTCTCAAGTTAGGAGAGGACCACTCCAGTCAACAGAGCCACCTTCCCTGACCCACCCCATGCCCCACTGCTCCCCGAGGTTCAGAACCACAGAAGCCAACAAAGAGCAGGAACATGGCTCTGGCACAATGGGGTGGGGACATACTCGCCACTGGGTGAATTCACTGAGGGACTCAGGTCCATAGTGCACATGCCTAACAGCAGATCTCACAAAATCCTCCTGGACTTTTTCAGTCTTCTCTTCAGGCCCCAGAGCAGCCATGAACTTTTCCCAGTGAGCTGTAACCTGGTGTGAGGAGGACCAGACAGATCCCGGCCATCTAGCCCTCTCTCTACAGCCACAGGTGTCTGAAGTTTACCACCCACTAGCAGCCTCTTTGGAGCATAGCCTCTTTGCTACAGTTTGGCAGATGAAAGTACCACACACATCTAAACTATTCTGGCATCAGTATCTCTGCCATACTGCCTGCACACTTAGTGTTGTCAGGAGAGCCCCTGCCCTTACCCTGTTGGTCAGCTCCCGGTTCAGATTCTCCACCTGGGTGCAAGTTGAGGAAGCATCCTTGCCATTGATCTTCTGCAGACTGGGAAGCAGAAAGGAGACCTTCAGGTTGTCACTCACCTGGGGGATGAAGAAAGAGTGGAGCCTGAGTCCAACGGAGCCCTCACCCAGGAATGGGACTGGTAGGGCGTAAACTCACTGTTAGGAAGGGGTTTCCTTCCAGGCTCAGCTCCTTTAGTTTTGGGAACTGGCACAAGGCAATGACATCTTCTAGCCGGTTGTTGGCGCAGCGGAGAATGCGAAGATTGGCCAGACCCAGGTTGGCTGGTAGTGTCTCCAGTTGGTTGTTGGAGAGGTCAAGCTCCTGCAGCTGCGTCAGGCGGCACAGCAGCTTCACGTCCAGGTGCTCGGAAAGCAGTTCCATTCCTGACAAGCTGGGGTGGGGACACAGCCAAAGGGCTCAAGGAGCAGCCAGGCCTTGCCTCGCTCAGCCAGTCCCCCCAGGCTGCAGCAAAACGTTTTCACCTGTTACCTCTGCACGCAGTTTCCACTTGTAACTACTTCAGACCCCAGGGCCGTCGGAGCCTTCCGGAAGACTTGCTGATCCTCCGGAGGGCTCCTCTGTGCTGCTCAGACCCTCAGAATACTCTGGCCCCGGCAGAAGCAGGACCCCTCGGGTCCTACCCTCCTACGGTGGGGCGGCAAAGGTCCTGCGAATCTATTAACTAGACATCTGGCGCCAGAAATTAAGAGATTCCTCGCAAGGAGGAGGGGGATGGGGGACCAGTGAAGGGGCGCTTTCTTTTCTACCCACCAGGAGCCGCGGGCCAGAACGGGGGTCTAGGGACACCCACGAACACATCCTCGCCCCCGCCAGACTTACTCCAGGCACCGGATCTTCCCCAGCCGGTCGGTCTTGGGCTGCCCGCGTTCCATGAGCAGCCGCGCGGTGAGAGGACCCATGGCGAAGAGGCGCGTCTCGTGCCGGCTCGCTGGCGTACTAGCGTCCGACCGAGCCGCGCCGCCCACCGTCAGATAAACACGCTCGCGGGCGAAGCGCTCAGGTGGCGGCACAGCTCAGTCCCGCGGCCACTGCGACCGGAAGGAAGTGTTGCGGCAGCCGCAGGACCTACATGGACTACAACTCCCGTCAGGCTTTGCGCGAGGGCATGCGCCTGGTCTCCCGGACGATAAGATGACGGCTGAGGCGGCCACAGCGGAGGCCTCCCAGGTTTTCCAGGAGTGTGGCTGTAAGGGTATCCGGACCTGTCTGATTTGCGAGAGGCAGCGCCAGGTTGACCCGCCCTGGCAGCTCTCTCAGCAGGTAAGGACTAGGAGAGGGACTGCGACCACAAACTGTTCTTTATATAAGGAAACTGAGGTCCAGCTTGGCCCTATACTTGCTCGGGAGCCAGGGACATTGGCAGTGGACATGCTGCGGCATGAGGGTTGTGAGCAGGGATCTCGGGAGTGGAGAAGCAGATAAGACGTGGGCGGGTCGGACCAAAGCCCTCCTTTGGGGAGACTTTGGGAGACTCCGTCCCAAACCTCGGCTTGGCTCCTCAGGTCTGATTAAGGTCTTCACTGCCACGAAAAGCCACCATAGGGAAAGGGTAAAGGGCACCGAGCACGTAGATTGCCCGAAGGCCTTTCATGCAAGTAAATGAATAAAAAACGCCTTAGAGGCCGCAGGATAGCGCACGTCTGTAGATCTCAGCGACTTTAGGGAATTGCTAGGTTGAGCCCAGCCTGGGCATAATGAGAAGGGAAAAAAAGGAGACGGGGTGGGGGGGGGGGGGAGAAGGAGGAGGAGGAGGAAGAAGAAGAAGAAAACGAAGATCTTGAGTCTTCCCACTGGTTTGGCAGTACAGAAATCGTTTAAAGAGTACAGACAGGAGAACTGGGCAGGCCTAGGGTGGAGGTCTGGGGTAGGTTGCATTACTTGGAAGGCAGAAGTTTGCTGTAGGTGAGAGAAATAAAGCTAGGGTGGTCAAGGGGGCCTGAGCTTGGCGGGCCTGCATGTCCACTGAGCTGGCTGCACTTGTCTTGAAGGCCACAGAGAGCTCCTGAGGATTTTAAAGGTGTTACAAAGTCAAATGTAGATTTTAGAAAGGTTGTAGGGAAAATGAACAGAGATATGAAGGTGTGCAGGGTGGGAAGCCCATGGAAAACTCTTTGTCTCTGGTAAAAGTGCCCAAAGCAGGCTGGAGAAATAGATCAAAGGCATAAATACCTGAAAGTGCAACCAAGATTCCAAGTTCGATTCCTGGCCCTACATGCCGGCCCAGAGCACCATTCGGAGAACTGGTCATAGTGATGCATGCCTGTAATTCCAGCGCTTGCGAGGCTGAGGCAGGTGGATTGCTGAAAGTTCAAGGCCAGCCTGATAGGGAAACCTTGTCTCAACAAAACAAAACATACTGTTCACTAAAAACAGTTTATAGTTACATAGTGGAGTATATTATTCAGCCTTTGGAAAGAAAGAAATTCTGTCTTTTTTTTTTTTTTTCTGTATTTTAGGGAAGAATCTACAGGGTATTCAGGGTTTCACTACTAGATTGGACTTTGTAGTGATTCTCCTATTTACAGCCACCCAAGTGCTAAGTGTGTGCTACGGCCCAGTCTCAATCGACATCTGACCCCCCCCACCCCACCCCAGGCCCAGCACAACAGGCCTGGGGCCCCTGCCAAAGGAAATCCTGACACATGCTAAATGTGCATAAACCTTGAGGATCTCAAGTGAAATAAGCCGGTTACCCAGTCACCAAATGACAGATGCAATTCCTTTTATATAAAGTTCCTAATGTAGTCAGAACCACACACAGTAGAATGAATGGCTAGCAGGTGCTAGGGGAAAGGAGGAGTTTAATAGGGATAGGGTGTCTTGTTTTATTGAGATTGTTTTGCTGTGTAGCAAGGCTGGCCCAAGTTCTGGGATTTTCCCCTTCAGCCCTATGCTTGGCTAAGAGACAGAGATAGATTTATTGATTTATTGATTTATGTCTTTTTGAAGCAGGGTTTCACTATCCAGTTCAGGCTAGCCTTGAACTCCCAGTGATCCTCCTGCTTCAGTCTCCCCAGTGCTGGCATTACGGTGTGTACCAGCATGCCCAGTAAGGGGCAGGGTATTAACTTCACAAGATGAAAAAGAATTCTAGAGATGGAGGGTGGTGATGGTTGCACAATGATGTGAATATACTAAATACCACTGAACTGGATACTTTAAAGTGGTCAGTAGAGCCAGGCATGGTGGCATAAACCTGTAGTCTCTTAGGAGGCTGAGGCAGGAAGTTTGCCATCAGTTCAAGGCCAGCCTGAGCTATTAGCAAGACCCTGTCTCAAAAAACTGAATGAAATAAAATGAAATGGTTTAATAATAAATTTTATAAGTATCTTACAGTGTTGTGTGTTACGAGTTGGTGCCGAAAGAAACGAGGACCAGTGAGATGGCTCAGCAGTCTAAAGCGCTTGCTTAGGCAAGCTTAGGCAACCACAAGGACTCAGGTTTGATCCTTGGCACCACATGTTGCGCCAGCCCCACCCCCCAGGGCAGGCTAAGCAGGCCATAATATTAAAAAATTAATATTAGCATTTTAACAAGCTGAGAACAATAAACAAAGCCCAGGGACAGTTATAGTCTGTTACTTGGGGATTCCAGAAAGCTGGGATTGTTGTCTTCTCCCCTGCTTGGAATTAATTAAAAAATTAATATCAAAAAAAAAGAAAAAGAAAGAAACAACGAGAAGACCCGATGAATTTTGCTCAGAGGTCTCATTGAGATTTGTCTGTCTCAAAGTGAGCCCAGAGCCCCAGAGCTCCAGAAGCATCTGTTTTATTTAGGGCTCAGGAACACGCTCACGTGCATAATCACTTTAGTAAAGAAAGACTATAATCTCTATTGACCTTCATTATTTGTCTAATGCTAGGTTCACACAACTGTTAATTAAAAAGGTTCCAAGCAGGGGAGGAGACAACAACCAAGGAGCCATCAGAATAAGCTGTTATCTGCCTCCTTGAATCCCAGCTTTCTGGAATCCCCAAGTAACAGACTACAACTGTTCTTGGGCTTTCTTTATTGTTCTCAGCTTGTTAAGATGCTAGTTTCTTGTCTATACATTACAGTTTAAAAATGTACAATGTTGGAACTGTGTTAGTAACCATGAGTGTGAAAGGACAAGGCCCTGAGAATGTGGCCTTGTCATGGCTATGGGACAAGGAGAATGAGATGTCTAGGAAATCCCCCAGTTTGTTTTGTCCAACGTGGGGGGCCCAGGACATGGAGGAGAGGCTGATCCTGAGCTCAGGAAGTGTCTGAGCAAGAGTCGGAGGCTGGAGAGGGGAGCTTTGGGAGGAGGTGAACTCAGCCAGCCATGGAGCCTGGGGACAGGAGAGGAAGGGGAGAGGCCACAGAGGCCAGGACTGAATTCTGGTGGCCTCTGAAGTCCTTGCTGAGTGGCTTGGCCAGAACTTCCACTGGCTGTGCCTGTGTCTTCTACACAGGGGAGGGAGGCTCTGGTACCCAGGCGGACACTGTGCCACTGAGCTGTATCTCCAGGCCTCATCTTCTTGATGAGAGCCAGGAAAGTGTATTCAAAGCTGAGGGACCTTGTTGAGAAAGTAGTGCGGGTAGTGTGCCTCAGGGTCATTGTGACTGGAAGGAGGCAGATAGGAGGCAGCTTCAGAGAAGGAGGTGGGGGCTGGGAGGCTGTAGTCACAGTGACACGGAATTGAAATCAAATGGAAGACAACAGCACCAGAGGCACTTGGGAAGGCAGCTTTACGATGTTAGCATGCCGGAGAGCCTTGAGTTTCAAATCACCAACGCTGTTTTGAAGTTACTATCACTTATTTAGGTTTTTAGAAGGAAGTACAAAAAGGCAGGTAGCATCAAATTCTATAGTTGGTGACACATCTTTGTCATTGTTTTATTTGTTTTGTTTCTGGTTTTGGGGATTGAACTCAGGACCTTGCCCTTGCCAGACAGGTGCTTATGCTGCTGAGTTATGTCCCTGGCCCCCTTTGTCATTAATTGCTAGGCAGAATTTCCTCTTAGGCAGAAACTAATAAGGTTGCTATCATGTAACAATGGGGGAGAAGAGAGTCATTGTCTGAGACTGGGCAGAGGTGTCCTTGGGGTGATGACTTTCTGGTGCTTGAAAGTAAGCAAAAAATGACTGACTAAACTGTGCCTAGCTTTTTTTTTTTTTTTTTTTTTTTGTATTTTGTGCAGGGTCTCACTATGCAGCTCAGACTTGTAGTGATTGTCCTGTTTGCAGCCTCCCCAGTGCTGGGATTACAGGTGCATGCCACCATGCCCAGAGTTGATTGCCCAGCTGAGTGTGCCCCAGGATGAGGCTGGTGCAGCATGTGGTGGCAGGGATTGAACCTCAGCCTATGCAGGCTGTCAGTCTGCTGAGCTATCTTGTGGGCACTAAGCTGTACTTACCTTGCAGCTGGACTGTAGGGTTCAAGGCTTATTAAGTTTTTTCGCTTTCCAATTATGAAAATTGGCTGTGCTTCCCAGTTTCATCCTTGAACAGTGTCTAGAAGTATACTGGTGTTAGAAATACAGAAATATATCATTTTCATTACCTTTAAAATAGCCTTTATGGGGCCAGGGAGAGAGCTCTGTAGCACAAGTGCAGGCCTGGCAAGTGCAAGGTCGTGAGTTTGATCCTCGCAAAAAAAAAAAAGGGCCTTTATGACTGTGTCTTAGTTACTCTTCTGTTGTTGCTGGGACAAATACCTGACATCCAAAATGAAGGAAGGAAGGATTTATTTAGCTCACAGTTACTGGAGGTTTCAGTCCATACTCGGCTGGATCCAAGGCAGAGAGGCACAATGTAGAGGCCAGCAGTTCATGGTGGTGGAACAGCAACAAAATGGTGACAGAGGTAACCAACCAATCAGGGCAGCAGAGCAACAGTGCCAGTCTGTCTCTCTGTCTCTCTTTATATTACATTTAGGCTCTCTGCCTCAGCCTATTCACCTTGGGCTATACCCATAATCCCAGAAGTACTCAGACCCATAATCTCATCAGTACTAAAACACATAAACCCAGGGATGGGCCTGACAGGATGGCTCAGTGTTCTAAAGTGTCTGCTTAGGAAAGCTTGGGCAGCTGCAGGGACCGCAGTTCGATCCCCAGCACCACATGCTGCACCAGCCCTGCCCTGAGGGCAGGCTGAGCCGGTCATATAAGTAAATAAACAAACAAACAAAAGTTCTGAAACAAGAAAAAAAACAAAAAAAAACCCAGGGATCATGAGGCAAGTCTCAAACTCTAGAAGTCCCTGCCCCATGACTGACTGCATGAGGCTTTGGGGGGACAACTAAACATAAACCATAACAGACAGCACTTGGGAAGGGCTGGCCGCAGAAGAAGGAGGCAAGTGTGGAATGGTTTTGTGACTTTCCTGGGTTGGGGGAGACCCAAGAGTACTACTGGGGCCCCAGGGGTGGTAGCAGAGCAGAAACACGTGGAGTGCATAGGAAAGCCGGGTGTAGGCGGGGAGAGCTGGCTGCTGGGCTGTGTAATGGAGGAGGAGGTGTTCTTCCCACTGGGACAGCAGTGAGGACAGGCCAGAGTATTCAGGAGCTCAAGGTGAGGGGCCAACTCAGAGCAAAGCAGGGATAGGGGCAGGGGGCATACCCTCTTCCTCGGGCTCCAGACTTGTATAGGGGGCTTCTGGAGCCCTGGCAGATGTGACCTGCTCTTCATGGTTGGGTAGGGATGGTGGAAACAGAATCCTTATCCAAACTCCACATCTGGGTAGAGGACACAGAGAAGTGCACGGTGGCTTGGGGAAGCCAGGGCATTTGGAAAAACCCCTCCTGACCTCAGAAGTGATGGGCTCAGGCCTGGGAAACTGAGGTGCAGTCAGCAAGGACCTCAGATTGGGGATGCAAGGTACCAGGAAGGCAGGGCGCTGGAGCAATCTGGGTCCTCCTGAAAATGGATATTGGGACAGAATTAGGAGTGTAGGAGATTGGTATCATGGGAGTGGCAGTGATGGGTACAAAACAAAAAGGAGACAGCACCTGGATCTGTTGAGAGCTGACTGCCGTGGCCTACTTAACCCAGCCCTCAGGGGCACAGGGTCCCTTAGAAGAGCCTGGACTAGACAGAGTAGCCAGGTCCTGTGCCCCTGACAGGGCGGTCGCTCTGGGAGGGGATGCCTGTGGTAACACAAGCTAGTTCTCAGCTTCGCTGAGCCTCCACTGTGAAGTGGGAAGGGACGACAGCGGTGAGGAGGGAAGAGAATGAGTGAGAGTTCACAGCAGCTCTAGGGGACTTCAGGCTTCCCCTGGGCAGCTCCCGCCTCCCCCAGATAGCTGCCTTCCCAAGTGGCTGCCAGGGATGGAGTTGCCACTGAAAACTCCTCTGAGATGCTGTGTGGGACCTGTTTCTCTTTTGCAGAAAACACACCACTTTCTTTACTGTGTGGACACAGGTTGGGCTGTGGGGGCTGAAGATTCTGACTTTGAAGGCTGGGCCTTCCCCTTCCCGGGAGTGACACTAATAGAGAATTTTGTGACCCCGGAGGAAGAGGCTGAGATGGTGCGCTTAATGGACCAGGACCCTTGGAAGCTGTCTCAGTCTGGCCGCAAGAAGCAGGTATGGGGGCCTGGCAGGATGGCTCAGTGGTCTAAAGCGCCTGCTTAGGAAAGCTTAGGCAGCTGCAGGGACCGCAGTTCGATCCCTGGTACCACATGCTGCACCAGCCCTGCCCTCAGGGCAGGCTGAGCCAGCCATAAAAATAAATAAATAAACAAACAAAAGTTCTGAAACAAGGAAAAAAAAATTTTTTTTTAATTAAAAAATTTAAAAAAAAAGAAGCAGGTATGAGGGCCAGCCTGACAGCTCAAAAGACTAAAGCACCTGCTTAGGCAGAGCGCGGTAGCCAGGGTTCAGTCGGAGGCATGCTGTGCTAGCCCTGCCCCCAACACACACTGAGATCACGCTCCCCCCACCCCACGCCGAACTGGGGATTGAGCTCAGCCCCTTGCGCTTGCCAGGCAAGTGCTTATTCTACTGAGCTATCTTCCCAGCCTCTGAGACCACGACTGATCCTGGGAATGGTTGCATGCGCCTATAATCCCAGCACTTGGGAGGCTGTAAATAGGAGAATCACTATGAGTCCTATCTATGTAGTGAGACCCTGAATACCCTATAGACACTGACCCAAATACAGAAAAATAAAATTAAATAAATAAACAAATAAAAGCAGGTATTATGGCCCGTGGGACTGTGATGCTGCAGTGCCCTCAGTTACCTCCTCTGCAGCCACGTGAAAGTCCCGATGGGGCATGAACAGCTAGGGTCACTAAGGCTTGTGTCCGACAAGCACCTTCCAGGCATAGCTACTGGTTTTCCGTACCCCTCTCCACAGCAGGCTCAGTGGCAGGCAGAATCTAGACAGAGATCCCTGTCCTCCAAGGCTGCTAGAGGCTGCCACATGACACCCTTCTCCATTCTCTCCCTGTCGTGTCCCTCATTCTCTTTCATGTTCCTGTTCTCACCAGGAACTGATGTCCCTCCTGGTCCTTCTCAGCATCCACTACTGTTTGCTCCCTCTTTTCCTTGTCCCGGCCTCCACAGGACCTGGGACCTTCTCACTTCCGCTCCTCCCCACCCACCCACCTTCAACCAACCTCCCTGAGTGGCAGTCCCTGCCACCCCTTATCCTGTCCCTTGAGCCCTGTGGTTTTGTGTCACAGCCCTAGTGATATTTAGCCAGCTGGAAGGTTCCCTCCTACTCTGTCTTGTTGTATGATTTTTGTCTGGTGCCGAAAGAAACGACAAGAAGACCTGATGAATGTAGCTTCAGAGGACTCACTGAGATTTGTCTTCCTCAGTGAGCCCAGAGCCTCAGAAGGCTCTTCCTTTTATTTAGCATTAAAAAAAAAAAAATGGCTAAGGAGTATACGTCGCTACTTTAATAGACACAGCATATTCCAGACGTGTCCAGACACGTAGCTCACCAAATGCTAACAAATAATACTTTAAGCAGGGGAGAAGGCAACCATTGGTGTCATGTAGCAGATAAACAAAGAACAGGGCACCCATGGGATGAGCTGCCATCCACAACCTTGAGCCCCAGCTTTCCGGGAATCTCAGGCAACAGAAGGCAGCCCTCCTTGGGCTCTGTCTATAATTCAAGGACAGGGCACCCGCAGGAAGAACCACCACCTGTCCCAATTCCAAGCCTCAGCCTTCTGAGACTCCCAAGCAACAGAAGGCAACCCTCCCCAGGCTCCAGTCCATGTCTCACCACATCTAGACACCAACTGGCCTTCACTCTTATCTCTGTGTTACTACACTGCCTCAGGAGGCCTCCTCAGCCACCTGCTTACTGCTCCTTTTGTATTGATGCAGTGCTGAGGACATGGTCTCCTTATCCCCTCTTCCTCGTGCGCTGTGCTTCTGCTCCTTTGAGATCAGTTTCATGCCCCCTTCTCTCTCCTCCCCTCCTTCATTAACCTGCCCCAAACCTGCAGCCAGTGTGACCCTCTGAAGCCTAGCCTAGCACCAGGTCCTGCCCACATTTCCTCTCTTCCTGGGCCAGAAACCAGGGCTATTTCCAGCTTTGTCCCTGTGGCTGAGCCTCCAAGCTGCCATTGGTAATTCCTGTCAGCTCTTCCTGCAGAACATGTCCCAACTGTGTGCATGTCACTCTCGCAGCTGCCACCGCTTGGGGACCTTGCTGGGGCTTCTGTAGCACTGCTGGCTTCTCTTATATCCTAGGTGACCCCTGTCAGATCATGATACCTTTTTTCTTTCTAGTACTGGGTACCCAGGGCCTTTGCATGGAGCTATATCCCCATCTAACTTGCCCAGGCTAGGCTTGAACTTGATCCTTCTGCCTCAGGCCTCCCAATGTACTGCGACTATAAATGATACGTGTTACCACACCTGGCTTGTTTAGGGTTTTTTGGCTATTGTCAGTAATGCAGCTGGAAATATCCGTGTACAGGGGTTGGCTGCACAATCACAGGGCACATGTGCAGGTGAGGAGTTGCAGGTTTTGGGCCCCCTCCCTGGGTTTCCAAGCCTCACCTGGTTACTGTGGTGTTGACCTGCTGGATGCAATTGTCACATAACCAGAGCACACTCCCCACATGTAGACACTCTCTCCAGCTTTGTCTGCTGGGGCATGGGGTAGGACACCCCCATCCACCACATTCTCCTTCCTTCCTTCCTTCCTTCCTTCCTTCCTTCTTTTCCTCAGCATTTGCTGCCAGTGCTGTTTGCACTCATTTCCACCCCGTGGCACCTGCTTATATTCTATGGGGTCACACTCGTGCATGCTTTCCTCTGACTGCATTTCACTGGCTAAACTCAGACACCTCACCACTCCCTGTCTGTCCTCATCGCAGGACTATGGCCCCAGAGTCAACTTCCGGAAGCAAAAGCTGAAAATAGCAGGCTTCCAGGGCCTACCCAGCTTTAGCCGAGAGGTGGTGCGGAGGATGGGTCTCTACCCCACCCTGAAGGGCTTCCAGCCTGTGGAGCAGTGTAACCTGGACTACAGCCCTGCACGTGGCTCTGCCATTGATCCCCACTTGGACGATGCCTGGCTGTGGGGCGAGCGGCTGGTGAGTCTCAACCTGCTGTCCCCCACCGTGATGTCCATGTCCCGGGAGGCACCCGGCACCCTGCTACTCAGTTTGGCTCCTCCCACCAGCTCCAAGGACTGTGTGAACAGCGTGATCACCCCCACCCGCTCTGTCTTGTGCCAGGATGTGGAGGTGGCCATCTCTGTCCCCCGTTGCTCCCTGCTGGTGCTGACTGGGGCAGCGCGGCACCAATGGACACACGCCATCCACCGCAGACATATCACAGCCCGGCGTGTCTGTGCCACCTTTCGGGAGCTATCGGCCGAGTTCCAGCCAGGGGGGAGGCAACAGGACCTAGGACATGAGCTCCTGCAGCTCTCATGCTCTTTCCAAGGGAGACCCACGTGAACTCCCTTCCTGGGGACAGACCTGTGCCAGACTGGCCAGAAGTGCCAGGCCAGCTCTTTCTCTTGTTAGGTTTTGGTGGAAGCCTTCTGACCCTGATGCCATAGGTAGTTTGAGCCTTGTACAGAGCTGGTTCTGATGGGACCACTCCTGCCCCTTGGACCTATGCTACTGTTTGGGTTAACCTGTTACAGTTTAGAGAGAGTAACAACTGTGCTTTCAAAGTGCTGGAACATGTGTGAAATGACATTTGCCTTTACGCATCTCAGGGTCTCCAGATACTCGCCAGGCCCAGGAGCTAGGGATAACGCGGGCCTGGGGAGGGTATAGGGCTGGAAAGCAAGACTGGTGGCAGATTTAAAGTTCAGGCTTCAGGTGGTAGCCCGAGCTGGCTTGGCCTGGGTCATGCTTGACCTTAAGGTGGGGGGCTGTGATGGGAAGCTTGGTTCCTCTGATCACCTGCCCTCATCCTATTTAAAGTAGGAAAAATGGCTTTTCCCCTCCTAGGATGCCTTCAGGTTGTTTCTTTGGTGGCACTTGTGGTGTGTGTGTGGGTGCTTAACTGGAAAAGGCTGCCCTGGTTACTTCCATCAGACAGAAGGGTGGCTGGACCTCTTTCTTATGGCTCATGAGACAAAATATACTCGGCTGAGTGCTGTTTGCTTTAGGCCCTGGGGCAGGGGGGATAGGGCTGTGTCACACACACACACACACACACCCAGGAAAGAGTCCTGATCAGTGTGCTCTGTAAGTCCTTGAAAACTGCTAAAGTTCTCAGGCACCATCAACAAAGCAGCTTCCGAGCCACTGGCCAAGCTAAATCCTGCAAAGGCCCTGCGAGAGCTGGCTGGGAATGACTGAATATGCCTGTAACTCCAGCACTCAGGAAGCTGAGACAGGACTCTGCTACGGATCAAGATTCTGTTTAAAAAAAAAAAAAAAAAAAAAAGACCTGTGAGAGGTAGCTGGCAGGTGGGCATGGGCTCTATGGCCACTGACTGCTGCCCGTGTCCCTCTCTGGGACACAAGGATGGAGAGCACTTTGTCATCACTGCATTCAGGTCCCCCACTGGGCTCTGAGATGTCAGTGGGGCCTTGGGAGAACTTATGTCCAACAGACTGAGTCTCTGGGCTGCCCCTGGGTAGAGCCTGTAACATGTGCCAAGGGGGCAGCAGGATTCAGGGATCTAAGCACTGAAGAAACTTGTGCTTGCCGAACAGTCCACACTGGCTCTGTAGAATGCACTGTAGGAGATGAGCGCCTAGGTGACAGGCAAGGTGCTGGTCCCCACAGCTACACAAAGCTGTCTCCAATAGTCACATATATTTTTTACTTTTTACAAATTTAAGACAGGGTCTACAGGGTGTACAGGGTCTTACTGTGTAGATTGGACTTGTAGTGATTCTCTTTGTTTTTAGCCTCCCAAGTGCTAGGATTACAGGCACGCACCACCACACCTAGTGTCAACTGCAGCCTCAGCGTGCCCCAGGGGTGGGGGCTGGCATGGCAGGCCAGGGACTGAACCCCAGCTGCTGCCCTCTGCCTAAGCGGACGCTTCAGTCCACTGAGCTATCTCGCTGGCCCTTCCCATAGCCACATCTTAACCCAAGATGGGCTGCTGTTCCTGAGCGCAGCACAGTGCTGCATGTCTGTACTCCCAGTGCTGAGGGAGGCTGGAGGAGACCACAAGTTCAGGTCCTGCTCTGGCAACATTCTGAGACCCTGTATCACTAAGAAACAAAGTGGGACGTAGCTGAAGGCAAAGGACCCATCTACCCACAAGTCCCACCAAGAGCACAGAGAGCTTAGAAGAGCTTTACTGGTTTATTCAGTTTAATCCAGGGCAACTGTTAAAAATCCATACACAGGCCAGGAGTTACATCTGCCACCTACACAGTGTCATGTGTGTGGGATCCGTGACACAGGCAGCGCCCTCTACAGCATAGCCCCATCCACCGGGCTTGCCCAGTCTGTCTTCAGCTGACCGTCCTTGAAGATGCTAAATCGTGTTCTGCCTTCGGTTTCTAAAACAAAAACACCTGAGCTTTGAGATGAGGAGTCAGGTGCATGTGGGGTCACACACTGTATGGGAATGCCCAGTGCAGCTGCTGCAGTCAAAATGAGGACACCACACCTCACTGCAAAATCAGGTTATGCCTCCAGAAGCCTGCGTGCTGCCTTCCCATCCTCCAGGCTGACCTGCTGAGTTGTCTGTGCCACTCCTGAGGGCAGCAGGCCTCCAACTGGAAGGTGGCCCAAGGTTTCCAATGAGAGCAGTCACCTCCGGGCCTCAGGACATGCAAGGCTGAATCTGGGAGCGTGTGATCACAGGGGCATCACTGACCAGAGCACTGACAGGGCCACGGCTCAGCTCAGTGCTGTGGCACCATCACCAGGCACCCACTGTCTGGTGCTGATCTGCTGGGTGGGTGGGACACTGTGCTTGTGGACCAGATGTAATCCCTGACTCTGCTGGCACAGGGGTGAATTTGGCACACAGTCTGTGGAACTGGGCACCATGGGCAGAAGCACCAGATGGTCTTGGGAAGAGGGCAGCAGGAATGGGTTCACTGTGGCTCTTCTCAAAGGCTGTGGATGGTGGAAGGGCTCCCTGTTCCCTCCTGGCCACAGAGTGGCTCATTTATAAGGGCCAGCCTGTCCTGCCCCTACCAGGACACAGCCATCCTGCAGTGACACTGACATTCTTTTTTTGTGTGTGGCTGGCTCAGCCTACCCTGGAGGTGGGGCTGGTGCAGCATGTGGTGCCAGGGATCAAACCGAGGTCCCTGAACTTTGCCTAAGCTTACTTAAGGAGGTGCTTTAGGTCGTTGAATTATCTCACTGGTCCCTGACAGTGACATTCTTTACACATTAAAGCAGTGAAACCAAGCTGGGTGTGGTGGCACACGCCTGTAATCCCAGCACTCGGGAGGCTGAGGCAGGAGGATTGGTGGGAGTTCGAGACCAGCCTGGGCTACATAAGTGAGCTCAGGACCAGCCTCAACTGCATAGCGAGACCCTGTCTCAAAAAGACAAAAAAAAAAAAAAAAAAAAAGATAAAGCAGTGAAACCTTTGACAGAGTTCCAGGAAAGCAAGCACATGCCAGAAGGTGGTGGGTCCCAGAGAGATATCCTCTAGGGAGCCCCCCATGGGACTGGAACGTTCAGGATCCTGGTAGATGGCCTGGGACTCCCACAGCATTTATGCAATCATGGGGCACGCTTCTAGAGTTTGTCATTGATTCACGGTCCAATGCTGGGATTACGGGTGCGAGTGCTACACCCACCCTGGGGCAGGTAGCCTACATACGAGATAAGTGAAGGAAGGAGGCTTGACTCTCCTTTTTGCTCTTATTGCTTTATCCATCTTCCACCACCATGAACTGTCACCCCTGTGCCATTTGCCACCCTGCTGGGAACCAGCTGATTATGGACCAAAACCTCCCATGAAACTGTGAGCTAAATAAACCTTTCTCTTCAATTCAGACATTGGGTATTTTGTCTCAGCAAGGACAGAAAAATAACTAAGACAACATCCTCAGAGCATGTCACATTCCCAGAGACCTCAGTGAGGCCTCCCAGTGGCCCCTGACACTCAGTCCAGACACCACAGAGACAGTACACTCTTAGAGAGGTAAGGAGACCAGGAAGAACTGAGGACAGGACAAAAGACGAGGCGTCCCCCCAAGTGACTTATGGACAACAGGGTAAACAGGGTCTGGAAGCAGCACGCTCCCACAGAAGCGTCAGGTCTGCCAGATGCTCAGTTACACACCTGCACAGCTGTGTAAACATGGGTTGGGGACCCAGTGGTGCTCATGTCATGCTGAGCATTTGTCTACACGGGCTGCTGGCCACACTACCTGTGAGCCAGGTCAAAGGCCATGTTGAGACAGGGAGCTGGGCCAATGTCCTGCTGTTCACACAGCCAGTGGAGACTTAGGCTCAGAGAAGGACACCCTGGGCTGTGGTCACTTCCCCACCTGGTGGCTTGGTCAGTCTGTGTGGCCCAGCCTCTAGGCTGGCTGCAGAGGGGGATCTGAGCCTAGTGAGCTTCCAAATACCCTTCAGCTAAACTGCTTCAACCTCGCTCAGCCCCCGCACCAAAACTCCCCTAAGGCCTAGCAGCTCCAGTGTGGACCACAGGACCCACCACTCCAGCTGACTGTGCCCCAGGCCTTCCACAAGACAGGGACTCAGCTCTCTGTAGGCTGGAAGAAAAGCGACACCCACACTGACAGCCCTGCTAATCACATGGGCTTTTGACCCAGTGAAGCCACCATGAAGTTCTGTATGCTGGATGCAAAACCTTGAAATCATAGCTCAGGTTCCACACCACAGAGGCCAGCACTCAGAACCCCCTTGAACACTGGTGCTGCCTGGAGCTCTTCCTGGGATAGCCTCTTGGGCTTTCCCTCACCCCAGGAAGTGCCCAGTGCCAAGGAGGTAAGTGGCTTTTAGCCACAGAACCCCCAATCATTGGAGCTCCATGGTTTTTATGGCACGATGACAGGAGGAAGCTTTGGCCTTGGGCTGTCTGGCAATGTCATAGCAGTCTGCCATGCCACTTGTCTTCCTGGATCCCTGAGCCCCTCACACCACCTGCAGGCTGCGCTCCTGCCCATCCAGCTGCACCTTGAGTTTATGCAGCTCCTCAATCTCGCGGTTGTGGCGCTCAGTCTTGTGGCGCACCAGTGAGCGGTAGAAGTGGATGGTGAAGACCACAAAGATGAGGCCCACGGGCACCATGATGATGGTAGACACCAAGGCAGCCTGCCAACCTGTGTGACTGCTGGGCGCAGGACCAGGTTGGTGCCTGGCATCTACAGGGAGGAACTTGATCCAGCAGAGCAGTACCACTTCAGCTAGGAAGAGCAGGATGCCAAGCACAGTGGAGAAGCCCCAGGCCAGCTCAATGTAGGGATGCATGCGCTCATGTGGAGATTCGCTGATGGAGTTGAGGTTGTGGATGTTGCTCACAGCCTCCACGTTGGGCAGGATGCAGGTGCTGATGAGGAGGGCGAACAGGTGCACGGCCACCAGCACTGTGGTGCAGGCGCTGAAGGCGATGAGCAGTGGTCTTGGGTACTGGTACTGGGTCTCCAGCTGCACCTCCACCATGGCCACCTGTGGGAGCAGAGGGTGGGGTGGGGCCAGTGGGCAGAGCTGCACCTCACCAGGGCCATGTGTACCCAGGGGACAAGGGAGGGGTACAGAGCTGCAGGCTGGCCCACACTGAGCCGCTGAGGTTCAGAGACAGACTCCTGCAGGTACCCCAGACTCAGGCTCTATATCTGGACAGCCTCTCAGCCTCTTATGGACCACAGGTGTGTCCCCCAGCTGAGAGCCAGGGAGGGCAAGCAGCCAGCCTCTAAAGTCCAGGGGAGGAAGCCATGGAAAGGAGACCAGGTATCAACAGAAAGCTGGGCCATGGCTTCACTTCAGCCACAGGTTTTCCCCATGGGAAGTCTGAAATGCACAAGGGTGGTCTCTGTTACTCAGAATGGGATGGGGTAAGGGTGGTGGTATTATAAGCCTTGAAACACTTCTTCTTTTTTTTTTTTTTAATATGGTCTTGGTTTGTAGTGTAGGCTAGCCTTGAATTCACTGTAGCCCAGCCTGTAGCCCAAGCTGTCCTTGAACGTGGCAGCAATGTTTGCACTTCAGCCTTGTGAATACTACGGTTACAGAGTTGTGCTATCATGCTGTTTCAGCAGGGTTTTTGTTTTGTTTTGTTTTGTCTTTTTGAGACAGGGTCTTGCAGTGCAGTACAGGCTGGCCTTGAGCTCAGTTTGTAACCCAGCCTGGTCTCAAACTTGAAATAACACTGCCTTGGCCTCCTCAATGTTGGGATCACAGGCCTCCACCACTACACCCAGCTTGTTTCAGCAGTTCTTAGAGGTGTTTTTCCCTCCCCCATCCCTTATTTCTTTCTCCTCTCTTTCACTTGTAACATTTGCTTTCAAGATCTGACCATCCATTTCCAAAAGTTTACAGCAAAGCTGGTGTGGTGGTGCTTCTCACAATTCCAGCAATTCAGAGGCTGAGGGAGAAAGACTGAAAGTTGTTCTTTTTTTTTAACCAGTATGTCTTTTTTTTTTTTTTCCTGTACTGGGATTGAACTCAGAAGTGCTTATTCTATTGAGCTATCTCCCTGGAAAGACTGAAAGTTCTAGCCTGGCTTGATTACATGGTGAGTTCTCGGCCAGCCAGGCCTATAGTAAAGAAGCCCTGTCCCAAAAAAATGCAAAGTAAGTAAGATTTCACAACTTGGTTGAGAAACTGCCACCCTTGAGTGGGCCCCCTCAGCTCTTCACCTCACTTTGGCTGGCGATGGAACATTTTGGTAGGGAAGGAAGATATTCCAGTCCCAGTGGACCAGAGCCTAACACAGCACAGCGGTGATGATGGCTGGGGCTTCTGTGAAAAATATCTCCCCTACTCCCCACAAAAAGGCAGCATGACGTGGGCTGAAAGGTGGCCCTTCTTCATAGGTTCTTGCTGCCCACAAAGGCTATGGCTCAACTCAAGGGTATTGCAAACTGGAGGCCTCCAAAGTAGGAAACAAAGATGGTTAAAAGGCAGGAGAGGGCTCACACAACAGTGCTGTTCCGCCTCCGGAGGGGAAAGGCCAGAAGGACATTGCTCACTGTGTTTATGCAGGATTTTATGGGGTGGCTGCGGATCACTGGTCTCTGTGTTAGAGGAGGATAAACATGAAACAATGAGCTTACGGTCAGCACCTGTACCTGCAGCTGGACCGAGGGACAGTTTTCCAATTCTAATCAAGGAATACTAATAAAAAGGACTCCCTCTGCCTGAGAAGCTGTTTTCATCCCAGTCCTTGCTCTGGGCCAGCAACAGCTTTTGTCACTTGTCCTCCCAGCTGCCTCATGGCCTGGATGTGGACCGGGTTTACTGGCAGCCTGCTCAACTAACCCAGCGGTGCAGGTGCACTAACCGGCTCACCCCCCCGCAGCTCCTGCGGCAAACGCTTCACTCCCCCCGCCCCAGGGATGTGTGCCGAGTCTGTGGCTGCCTCCCTGAGGGGGACTTCTGAAATGTATTCTCTAAAAGTTTAAGGATACCCTTGCTGGTACCAGAGACTGAGCTCAGAGCAGAACCACATTGCTACTAGAAAGGATGCCTGTCTCAGCCACCTTGAGGACAGAGAGCACTCCTGGGACACTTGGGAGTTGTGGGCTCCCTCCTGCCTTTCAATGCCTGCCACCCTGAATGCTGCCCTAAAGTCCCAGAAGGTCTCCTGTCTTCAGAAGTCTCACTCCCTGTTGGATAACTTTATTCCCAAGGCTTTTCTGCAAATCTCCATAAGTAGCTTTGAAGTCTTCACCTTAGCTGAGCGTTTTGTTGGATGAAACAGACTCCAAGGCAGGACTGCCCAGTTCAAGGCCAGCCAGGGCACTTTAATGAAACCCTGTCTCAAAATATAAAATACAGGGCCAGCCAAATAGCTCAGTGGACTAAAGCACCTGCTTAGGCAGACGCAGGGGTTGGAGGTTCAATCCCCAACCTGCTGTGCTGGCCTCCCTGTTGGGGGTGTGTTAAGACAGCAATTGAGTCTGGGCATGGTGGTGTGCATCTGTAATCCCAGCGCTTGGGAAGGTGAAAAGCAGGAGGATCGCTACAAGTCCGATCTGTGTAGTGAGACCCTACAGACCTGCACTAAATACAAAAAAAAAAAAAAAAAAAGGCTGGGGATGTGGCTAAGTGGTAGAGTGCAAAAAACAAGAAAACAAGAAGACAACAAAAATACAGGCCTAGGGAGATAGCTTGGTGGTCTAAGCACCTGCCTGGCAAGTGCAAGGACCCAAGTTCGATCCTGCAAGCTGTGCCAATGCCTTAAACCCAAGTGCATTGTGCCGGCCACAGAAACCAGACATAGTGGTGCACACCTGTAATCCCGCTGGCTGAGATAGGAAGACCTCTAGGAGTGGGAACTGCTCAGCAAGACCCTGTATCAAAAACAAAACAAAAACAATGAGATCTCCCAAAGTTTGGAAAGCCCAATGTTTGGAAGGCCTGTATCCAAGAAGAAAACTACATATCGGAAGTAAATTCCAAAATTGGGGCCTCAAAAAGGAAACTGTCTTACCATATTAAGTCCTATAATACTTGTCAGTTTTTCAAAAGTTAAAAATAAAAAGCACAGGCCAGAAAAGTCCAATGTTATCCCACAATTCTGTGGTATGGAAAACTTGTGTGTGTGTGTGTGTGTGTGTGTGTGGTACTGGGGACTAAATGCAAGGATTTTTTTTTTTTAATTCTTTTATTTTAGGACAATCTTACTAAGTTTCCAAGACTGGGTTCAGATTTCCAGTCCTTTTGTCTCCCAACTAGCTGGAATTACAATCACATACCACTGTGCCTGGCTGACCTCCAGTTTTTAATGACATCTAAACTTCTCACACATACTTCTCTTATTTTGGAGATGGGGTCTTGATATGTAGTCTGGGCTATCCTTACACTCACTATGTAGCCCAGGCTGGCCTCAAAGTCACAGTGATCCTCCTGCCTCAGCCTCGCGAGTGCTGAGATTACTAGCATGGGCCACAATGCCTGACGCATATTTCCTTAAATTAAGGTTGAAAGTTTTTTTTTTCTTGTGGTACTCAGGACTGAACCAAGACTGGACTTGAATTTGTAATACTTCTGCCTCAGCACCCCTTGCCCCCCAGGGTGCTGGGATTACAGGTGTGCAATATCAAATACAGCCAAGAATATTTTGTTTGTTTTTCAAGATAGGGTCTTGCTATGTATTCCAGGCTGGCCAATGGAACCAATACTGCCTCAACCTCTCAAGTGCTGCGATTGTAGGCATGCATTACCATAGCCATTATGAAAGTATTATTTTTAACATAATAAAAACCATGGGAGCTGGGCATGGTTGCGCATGCCTATAATCACAGCACTTGGGGGGCTGAGGCAGGAGGATCAGTGCAAGTTTGAGACCAGCTTGGGCTACAAAAGTGAGCTCAAGGCCAGCCTGAACTGCATAGTGAGATCCTGTATCGAAAAGACAAACATAGGAAGGGCTGGTGAAATAGCTCCATGGGCTAAAGTGTGTGGTTCAGGGGCCCAGCAGGATGGCTCAGTGGTCTGAAGTGCCTGCTTAGGAAAGCTTAGATGGCTGCAGGAACCACGGTTCAATACCCGGCACCACATGCTGCGCCAGGCCTGCCCTGAGGGCAGGCTGAGCCAGCCATAAAAATAAATAAATAAATAAACAAAAGTTCTGAAACAAGAAAAAAAAAATTCTTTTTTTTGTGGGGGGGACCAGGGTTCGAACTCACGACCTTGCACTTGCCCAGCAGGCACTTGTGCCTCGGTGCTATCTCCCCAGCCCCCAAAAAAATTCTTAAAAAAAAAAAATATAGTGTGTGGTTCAATTCCTGGCACCACATGTAGTGCCAGCCCCACCCTCAGGATGGGCTGAGCTGGCAAAAAAAAAAAAAAAAAAAAAAAAAAAAAAAAAAAAAAAAAAAAAAAAAAAAAAAAAAAAAAAAAAAAAAAAAAAAAAAAAAAAAAAAAAAAAATCAATTAAAAACCATGGGAAGAAAATCACTAGGAGGCAAAGTTGTGTGCCTTCTGATTATATGCTTTTGTAATTATATTTAAAAAATTAAATCCAAAGGTCTTGGTGTAGTGGCCACACCTATAATCCCAGGAATTTGGAAAGCCAAGACAGGAAGATTGTGAGCTCAAGCTTGGCCTGGGAAATTTAGGAAGACCCTGTCTCAAAATAAAAAATAAGGAAAGGGCTGGGAATGGACTCAGTGGTAAAGCGCTTGCCTAGCAGGTGTACTGGGTTCCATCTCCAACACTGCAAAGAACAACAACAACAAAAAAGACCCAACTGAGCCTTCGTTCATACTACAGAAGAAAACGCAAATGCAGCGCCCTCCAGGCTGGGGAGCTCTTCCCACCCTGTGCGAAGTCTGGCCTCTCCTGCGCCCTAACCAACAAGCTTCTAAGGTTCTGAGCAGAGCTACAACCAGCCTGATGACTGCACAAACCCCAGGGCCCATGGTGGCTCACTCGCAGGCCTAGCACTCTGGCAGGGGGTTGTAGAGACCAGCCTGAGTGACTAGTGAGACCCCTGTCTCAAAACACAGTAAAATATAATAAAAGGACTAGGGAGGTCCAGTATAGAAGAAGGGAAGAAGGAGTGAGTGGGGGAAGCACCCAGCAGCGAGGGCGTGAGCTCCAATATGCTTCCCCTGGGGCAATTCCCTCAAAGGGCTGGGATAGGGACTCTGGAGTCAACAGCAGATGGGGCTTTACCCACAGCGACTCCTATGCTAGGATGACTCAGAGGCAAAGTGGCAGCTGGGAGTCAGGCCAGAAGCTCTGCAGTGTCAACCCAAGGCAAGGCCACATTTGGCAACTGTCTGCGTCCCCAACTGGGCTAACCCAATCCATCCCTGAGACCCTGTTGTCTCCACAGACTATCTGGTGGTGCCTGGGCTGCGACTGGGGCAGACATGGGCACTTATCCCAAGAAACTGTCCCCACAGCCTCCCTTGGCTAGCAATGCCATGTGTGAACACAGGACAGGCTTCTGAGGACTCTGGGGCTTAGGACTTCTCTGGGTGCCCCCAGCTGCAGTGAAGTGCTCTAAGAGGACAATGCTGGGTGGCCAGAGGAAGCATCACTGAGCTGCATCACTCACCATGGCGAAACCGGAAAGGAGGGCTGAGGTCCGGCTGGAGGCCTTCAGCTTGGCTCTGCTCAGGTACAGCTTCCTCCAGGACAGGGCCTGCACTGAGTGGTGGTTGGAGGTGACCAGCTCCAGGTAACTGCGTCGGACCCAGTCCCGGTAATCCATGCCCTTGTGGCCAGGCTCTGGGCAGGAGGGGTTGGAGGGGTCCACAGGCACGTTGAGCTCTGCACTCATGGTGGGAGCCAGGCTGGAGTGGGATGGGGGTGGGGGGTGAGGAAGACAGCTCAGGCATCCTAGGCAGTATGCAGCCATGAAAAGCCAGACTCCAGCCCATTTCTCCTCCCCGGGACCCACAGAACACTTGTGACCATAGGGAGCATGGGTGGGGGACCTTGGTCTCTGAGGCTGTCCCTAAGCCATATAGCGGGAAACATTTGCAGACCAGTAGGATCAGGCATGCAATCCCAGACAGGATGGTGGCCAAGTTGCTCCGCTGCAAAGCTGGAACCCTACCCAAGTCCGTGCTCCAGCGAGCCTAGGTTCCAATCCTATATGGCTGTGAAGTACACAGGATTTAAATGTTGACCAAAAGTACCCAGCCCTGAATTTCTGGACCTGAACAATCTAGCAACTGGGAGCTCTAGAGTTCAGACAGAGCCTGGGGACTGGCTCCCTAGAAGAACACAGGCCTAACGCACAGGAGGCCTGGGTTGCATCCCCCGCAGGCAGAAGTGGTAGGAGCCCAGAACCTAAACTTACCACACCTAGATTTGACTCTGCTGTGAGATTCTGACCCTGTCACCTGTCTTTCTGATCTCATGTCCTCATTTTCAGAATGGGAATTTCCTACTGACATGGCTCCTCACAAAATAATGCAGCCAAAGACTCAAAATTGTGTTCAGTGTCCTGGTACCAACCACAGACTGGATGCTTCCAAGTAACAGCCAGCTTCAGAAATTCAATTAATTAATTATTTTGTACTGGGGACTAAGTCCAGGGCCTTTACACTGAGGTGCACCCCCCAATCTCCAGCCTTTTTTACATTTTGAGAAAAGGTGTTGCTAAGTTCTTAAATTGCCCAGGCTGGACTTCAACTTCGGATCTTTCTGCCTCAGCCTCCTAGAATACTGGGATTATAGTAGTTTCTCCTAAAATCAAATATTAGGTTCATAGAAGTCAAAGCCTCCAGGGCTGGATTAATAGCTCAGTGGACTAAAGCACCTGCTTCAGCACAGTGCAGCAGCTGGGGTTCAATGCCCAGCATGCTGGGGGTGCGCTGAGACAGGGAATGAGACTGGGCATGGTAATCATGGGTGTGGGATGTGCGCCTGTAATCCCATCCATGGGGAAGCTGAAAACAGGAGAGTCTGATGTGTGTAATGAGACCCTGTAGACCTTGTCCTAAATACAGAAAAAAAAAAAAAAAAAAAAAAAAAAAAAAAAAAAAAAAAAAAAAAAAAGCCAATTCTAGGCTGTAATGGGAAAACCTTTAGCAAAATAAAAAACTAAATCCACCAACTGATAGGAACACATTTTAGGGGCAAAGGGACACTGGAGACACGTGGAGTCACCCGTTAAACGTCGGGTTTGACAACATGGATGGGAAGGCTGATCTGCCGAGATCTGTGAAGTTAACCCCAAATCCCCAGTAGTAGCACAGGGGACTGGCAGCTCCTGCCAGCCACACGCAGGAGAGATCAACTCTAATCTCCAGGGGGTACTTCAAGGGCACAGGCACCTTGAGTAACTTCTCAGGCCTGCCAGGCCCCAGGGCAAGGCTGCCTAAAGCTACCAGAACTGTAAGGGCTGTGTGGAGTGGAGTGTGGCCGGGAGGCAAGGGGTGTTTACCAAGGTCAGCAGCAAAGGAAGTGCCTCCCACTTCATCGTCCATGCCAATTCCCATCCCGGTCCCAAGGGAAGGCCTTGGAAGTGGGCAAGGACCTCCTTTGTTTCAGCTTCTTTTATCTTCCCCCTGAACTACAGAGCCACAACTCTTATTGGGCAGCAGTCAGGATCCCTGGGGAATAGCCTGTGTGCCATCTGCCAGGGGCAGCCAATTACCAGGTCACTTACAGGAATGCCAACTTGGGCGCCCCGTCACATCTTCTCCCCCACATGTGCAGCCCGCAGCACTGCGTCCAAGTGCTTCAGGCTACTATGTCCCTTCACTTGGGGGAGGAATTCAGAGAAATGTGCTCACTAACCAGTCTGTAGGTTGGCCTCAAATAACTGAAAATGTAATCTGGAGCTGTGCTTTCTCTTTTCCTGCCCCTCCACACAAAGCAGAATTGAGCCTGTAGGTCTCGGGAAGAGGGGATTGAACAACTCCGGCTTTCCCTGCATTCTACCTCACAGAATCTTCCTACACTGGGGCTGGGGAGATAGCTCAGGGGGACAAGTGCCTGCCTGGCAAGTGCAAGGTCCTGATTCTATCACCGGTTCCGGGAAAAACAAAACAAAACAAAAAAACCCCAGAATCTTCCTACACGTAGTTCTTAGCCTTGAAAGGTAAACGAGGTGGATTTTCCACCTGCAAAGAACCCACTGCACAGCAGAAAAGCAAGACATGGGGTGACCCTTTCCAGTGGGCTAATTTACAAGGTAGAAGGAGCACAGAAGGGCACCTTCCCCCTGCTGCTCAGGGTAAGATCCCTGCAAGAATCACTCAGGAGCCTGGTTAAGGCTCAGACATGGACAGTAAGGACAGGTTGAGAGAGGAAGGCTCCCTCAAAGACAAGATGCTCCCTGAGTGAAGGGTCTGTGAGGGTCCTGGGGAGCACAGGGAGGTGATTCTCAACCCTGGGAGTCAGGCAGCTTTCCCTAGCCGAGGGACATGGAAGAAGCTAGAGCGGGAACAGTCCTGTACTGCTGGGTCCTTCTAGGCCAGGACCAGCATGCACCCCAGTGAGAGGATGGAGGCGGGTGGACCTGTGGGACTGTAGAGGGAGGAAGGTATGTGTGGGTGGGAAGCCCAGGAGCAAGCGAGGTGAGCACCACAGCTTCAGGGTAGGGAGGTCCGAGCATGGCCTCCAGGAAGTAGCTGCCACAGATGTTCCTGAGTGGGTGGGGATAGCAGGAAGGGCTGGCAGGCTGGAGCTGGATCTTTTTTTTTTTTTTTTTTTTGGTGGGACCAGGGTTCGAACTCACGACCTTGCACTTGCCCAGCAGGCACTTGTGCCTCGGAGCTATCTCCTGGAGCTGGATCTTAATACCAGCCTGCCAGGGCCAGTGGCTCTAGTCTGAGCACAGCGGTTCATGCCTGTAATCCCAGCACCCAGTAGGCTGAGGCAGGCAGGAGGATTGCCCCAAGTTTAATGCCACGCTGGGCTATGTAGTTGAAGGCTACCCTAGACTACAGCAAGAGCCTATCTAAAAAAACACAAAAAATGCACACACACACACACACACACACACACACACACGAACACACACAAAAATATAAGCCTGCTGGTCCTAAAATGACCTCCTCCCAAGGGACCAGCTGGGATGGGACTCAAACCCATCCTCCAACCTCTAGCTAGGACCAGCCTTAGCCCAGCCGGCCAGTGCCTCAGGGGTGGTACAGTCTGGTCCCTGGGTTCCAGGCTCAGCAGGGGGTGGGCTGGGACAAGATGGAGGCGACATTTGTCAAGACAGCCCTGGCTCCAAAGGATGCTCCCCTGGCTACACCTTCTGGGCTTCTTTGCTTTTATCTTTGTAAGGAGCAGGGTAAAATGTCTTGCAGAAAAATAGTGACCTTCTCTGTCTCAAGATTGGGGATTTTCCCAGACAGGCTGGTCTGAAACAGCTCCAGGACACAGGCTCCGGAGTATGCCTGTTAGGACTTCCTCTAAACATCTGGGGCACGGGAAATGTCTGTCACAGACCAGCGTGGGGAGGAGACCTGCGCCTGCTACTGGGGCCTCCACCGGTATCTCCGCTCCTTCCCCTCGAGAAGCCCCAACGGCCACAGAGCTCAGATCCAATAGGCACCGTAGCACGACTGGGATCCCACGGGACTGGGAGAGTCCAGGTCCCATCCTTTCCTCTAGCCATCCTTTCCTTTATCCATTCCATCTACACCCACCCAGGAGGAAGCCCCGTCCCTCTCCGGTCAAGCATGCCCGATCCACCCATCCCTAAGAGGGGATTCCTCCCTCGAGCTCTTTCCTACCTGCTTCTCTGCGGCCGAAGGAGGGGTGGGTGCATCCGTCCGGAGCGGAGCACTCACCCGGGTTACGCTAGTTGCAGCAGCCAGGTTTGGCTGGGGGCTCGCAGCCTGTGACAGCGCGGTCCTGTGGCCCGGCTGGGGCGCAGAGCGCGGGCCCCCTCCCTCCTTCCGCCTGGTGCGCGCGGGGTCCCCCGGCCCCGCCTCCGCCCTGCCCCCGCAGCTGCCTAGGCAACCGCGCCGCCGTCACGTGACCAGCTCGAGGGGAGTATCCCCCCCCGCAGCCGCTGTGAACCACGTGACATGAAGAGCCCACAAGAGTAGGGCTCCGCCTCCCGGAGCTCCGGGACCACCGGGGGCCTGCGAGTCTGGCAGATCTGTTAGTGCTCTTTTCCTGCCCCAAGCCGGCGTGCGGAAGCGGCGAGGCTGCACTGAACCCCGCTGGCTAGGCTTTCTCTGACCCTGGGTCGGACCTTCAAGGACCCGCAGGGCCATCCCTGCTACACCCGTGGTGGGAGGGTGAAGGGGGAAAATTGGGTTTCGGGGGTGATTGCCCAAGTCAGTCCTTGGCCCGAGCAGGGTGGGGTGGGAGTAGGGGATGGAGGGAAGGCTGAGCCTGACTATTTCCTATTCACAGGTTCCGAGGGACCCCTGGGACCTCACCCGGAGCTTGGGTCTGGAGAAAGCGCACCGACAACCGCAGCTGCAGAGCCTCTCACCCTTGCTTGTGAATTCTGCGGTTCACCCGAGATACTCAATCAGGAACTTTCTTTCCAGGAAGTGCACATGAATAATTTACCGAGAGGGAGAAGTGAGATGGGTTCATATCAACCCATCGGTGCCAGATAGCCCCTCGGAGTCCTCCCTATGTGCCTGATAGTCAGCTGCATGCCCTACATAGGATTTTTCCATCTGTCACAACGGCTTTGGACTATGACACATTTACCCAGACGAAAGAAAAATTCCACTCACGTCACCCAGTCCAAATTTTTTGACAATGAGGAGGGTACAGATGCTGCAGATGCCAGACTATGTTTATGCTTCAGGCAGCTTTACAGAGCCCACTGTTGAGCTGAGTGATGTTTTTTAATCCAGGAAGGCACTTAAAAGCAGACTAAACCAGTTTCCCCCTCCTGGAGGCAGGTTGGCCTTAAGGATGGGAATAAGAGAATGCCTAGGTGACTGCAGCCTCCCTCTCTCTGAGAAGCCTCCTGCGGGAAAGCGGGAAAGCGGGAAAGCGAGAAAGCGAAGCAGTGTCCTCAAATACCAGTCAGTCCGTGGCTTTCTGGATTTCAAACTTCAAATTTGTGGTAAACAAACTTGAAGACAGGAAGAAAAGACTTTATTTAAAAAAAAAAACTTGGTAAATAGCAGTTGCATCACAGATGAAAATCTTTTCATCAAGAGCTCAGGGCAGGGGCCCGGCAGGATGGCTCAGGGGTCTAAAGTGCCTGCTTAGGAAAGCTTAGGCGGCTGTAGGGACCTCGTTTCGATCCCCAGCACCACATGTGCCAGCCCTGCCCTCAGGGCGGGCTGAGCCGGCCATAAAAACAAACAAACAAAAGTTCTGAAACAATAAAATAAAATAAAAAATTAAAAGAGCTCAGGGCAGTCTCCAGGGAAGCCTACCGTTGCTCTCCTGCAGCAGGCTTCCAGTTCCAGTTAGGGAGGTAGGTTTCCACCCAAGCACAATTAGCCAGCTTGCCCAGGCAGAAGCAAGTGCCAGCTGTAATTACCAGTGCCTTTTGGAGCCACTTTCCTAACCAGACGCAGAAAATGGCAGGGTGTTTTTACCCTTAAAAGGCTTGGGGACTCGTGCACACACACAGGTGGGGGGAGCCAGCCTGATGTGGAGGCACAGCCTGTAATCCCAGCAACTGGGGAGTCTGACAATTGCAAGTCTGAGCACAGCCTAGGGAATTTAGCAAGACTATCCAAAAAAATTAACAAAAAGTCTTGGGGATATTGCTCAGGTACACTACTAGTTTCACCCCAGCACTAGAGGGAAAACAAAAGGTTGAAGACCAGAGCATCCTGTTAAAAGATTTAGTAGTCACAAATGGACGTGTGGAGGACTCCTCCAGGGAGCCGAGTGATAGTTCGCTACCAGGCCCTTCTACCTTCTGGCTGGGGTGTACAGTGCCCACTCCCCCACCCTCAAGCCAGGATACTGGGCTGCAGTTCAGGCTATTTCCTGGGTTGGCAAGTCACTTTTTTCTTTTTTCTTTTTCTTCCTTCCTTCCTTCCTTCCTTCCTTTCTTGTACTGGGGATTGAACTGAGGACCTTGTGCTTGCCAGGCAGGCACTTAAGCCTGCTTAGCTATCTCCCTGGTCCCAGCAAGTCACTTCTAAAGTCTCAGCTACTCCAGCTTTGAAAAGACCAATTATTTGAGATCTGCACTTGGGCTCAAGCACCTGCTAGACCTGTGCAACATATTTCCTTGTTCAGTGAACCATGGTCTTTTTCTGTCTTGACTTCTCTACACTTAGCACTGAGGATGACCAAGGTGCCAGTCTGCTAATGCCTCGCTTCTGTCCCCTCTGCCATTCACTCTGTGGCTTAGCCCTTTTCATCTTCCGCATCAGCCATGCTGTTGTAAAGTCAAGCACCTCAGTGAATTAGCTTGTCACTACTGTAACAAAGTACTTGAGACTATTTTACAAAGATGCTGGGGGAAGCAGTCTAAATGGCATGGCCCAGGCTTTGGAAAGGACCCCTAGGCTGCATCAGATCATGGTGGGTGCAGGTGACAACCCTGTGCAGTATCTCATGAAGCCATTAGGATTTAATCATGGGGGTGGGGGGCATCCTAATGGCCTTAGCTAACTGCTCTCCAAAGGCCCCACACCTAATCCTATTAACTCTTTGGAGATTAAGCTCCTTCATGGACATGGTGTGTGTGTGTGTGTGTGTGTGTGTGCGCGCGCAGACCATAACACCCACCTTCTGACCTTTCCACTCACATCACAGCCCACCCTCCTTGACTGTGCTAAGACCCATCTTGTTTCCTTCCAGCCAATTTTGTCTCATCTTCAACCTGTCGCCACCTGGTTTGCCATCACGACAAATTTCTCAACAGACCTGTCATCACTTCACCTCCTCAGCCTCCTGCAGTCTGCTGACACTGTCACCAAACTCAGGCCCTTTCAGCCATCAGCCCTGTCTCCTTCTTTCAGGAAAACACCTTGGTGACTCTGCTCTACTGGTTGTTGCTGCCAGGGTCTGTCCCCTAGATGTTCCTCAGCTTCTGCCTGGGTCCCCTTCTCACCATGTTACTCCCTGGCTGGCCCCTTCTGTTTCGCTGCTTCAAGGGACCACATGCAGCCTGAGTATTCCTGTCATCCTGAGCTTCTATCTCCTCCTGAGCTGGGTGACATCTCTGCAGAGTGCCAAGGTCCATGACTTCATGCCCCAGCTGAATTTGTCATCTTGTGTCACCCTGACAAATCGACGCCACCTTCAGGCCACCTGTCTTAAGGAATGTTCCTTCATCCACCCAGGTGGTGACATGATCAATCTGGTACCATCCTGTA
The DNA here is from genome assembly GCA_004027025.1 of Myocastor coypus. Taxonomy (NCBI): domain Eukaryota; kingdom Metazoa; phylum Chordata; class Mammalia; order Rodentia; family Myocastoridae; genus Myocastor; species Myocastor coypus. The sequence continues at coordinate 2,348 of PVJA010015816.1, read as the reverse complement.
CTCCTCTCTGTCCAGTCGTGGGAATTCTGCCAGGTTTCTGAACTGTTCCCCAAGTGCCTCTATTCAGGCCACTGTCACCTCTAGCTGCACTACTTCCTGCCTTTTCCTGTTGTCCTCTTCCAGTGTGTTCTCTGCATTCAAATTGAGGCCTGCTGGGCCCGGCAGGATGGCTCAGTGGTCTAAAGTGCCTGTAGGTGGCTGCAGGGACCATGGTTCTATCCCCAGCATCACATGCTGCGCCAGCCCTGCCCTCAGGGCAGGCTGAGCCAGCCATGAAAATAAACAAACAAAAGTTCTAAAACAAGAAACAATAAAATAAAAATCAAATTGAGGCCTGCACCCAGTAGCACCCTGTAGTAGAAGCAGAGCGCTGCACCACAGGGCTTCCTGTGTCCTGCTAAGGACACTTCCTGTATGCACCAGACAGTGGCCTGGGATCTCTGGGGCTGAGCCCTTGTTGGGTTTTCCAGAACATCTGCTATATTCCCTGGAAGGAGCAAAACTACCAACAGGCCCCTCTGGACTTGTTCCAGGTTAATCTCCAGAGTGTGCTTCTTATGGAAATATATGTTAACATATGGTAATTGTATCTCATTTTCATCAAGCCATGCTAAACAGTAAACATTAATTAACTTCAGAAGGGGAGAAGGGGCCGGCAACAGTTGCCACAGTTCTCCTTCCATGCAGCAGGGACTGCACCAAGCCATATTCCTAAATTCAAATCAGTAGAACAGCACTTCTTTAACTCAATTTAACAGCTTCTTTCAAGATATATGATAGTGATGCACACCTATAATCCCAACACTTTGGGAAGCAGAGGCAAGACTGCAAGTGGGAACCCAGCCTGGGCAATCTGGCAGTTTAGTGACATTCTGTCTCAAAATAAGAAAGGGCAGGGGATGTGACTAAGTGCAAAGGCCTTGAGTTCAATCCCTAAAGACTGAAGATGTTGGAAATAGCAAGTAAATTTAAAATAGTGGGGGGAGCTGGGGAGATGGCTCCGAAGCACAAGTGCCTGCTGGGCAAGTGCAAGGTCGTGAGTTTGAACCCTGGTCCCGCAAAAAAAAAAAAAAAAAAAAAAAAAAAAATAGTGGGGCCGGGGAGATAGCTCAGGGGCACAAGTGCCTGCCTGGTAAGTGCAAGGTCCTGAGTTTGATCCCCAGTTCTACAAAATAAATAAATAAAAATAAAGTAAAATAGTAACACTACTTCATGTGCCCCAAGCCCACATTTCTCAAAGTGGTGGTAGGGGGACAGCCTCCTGCAGCACCTGTAGTGTGAGTCTGAACTGTAATGAATCAGACCTCCAGGGCATCACCCAGGAATCTGGACTTTCAAAGGACTCCTTCATAGATGCACATGTGTGACAAATCACTTTAGTGGCCTCCTACAAACTCCCTACCTGCAGGCAGCTGTTCTTTCTGCTGTATAGGTAGCTTGTCAGGTTTTTTTTTTTCTTTTTTTCTTTTTTGAGACACGGTCTCACTCTGAGTTTAGGCTAGGCTTGAGCTCACTTTGTAACCCAGGCTGGTCTCAAACTCGCAAGGATCCTCCCACCTCAGCCTCGGGAGTGCTGGGACTAAGTGCATGCCACCACACCCAGCCAGTTACTAGGTTTGAGGAGCATCCCTGTCTGCTTTCAGTCTCTGGGTTTTTCCAACTGTGTGATGGATGTTTAATGAGAATCTAGGATTTCCCAAGAACAGTGTGGCACTAGGGATGCAGATAGTAAATGAGAGGTGTTGTGGAAAAGGAGTAAGCATGGTGGCAGTGAGTGGGTACAGAGGCCTCTCCAAAGAGCTGATCTCTCAGCTGAGGACAGCTACAAGGCAGCAGCAGGGTCTCAGGTAGTTGCAGGGTGCAGAGAAGATGATACCATCAGGAGCAGGGGTGAGGGTGGCACGGCAGGTGGGAGGAGGGGCAGCGCCAGACATTAGAGCTTTGCAGCTCATAGTTTACTCCATATCAGGAAAGCTGCCGGGGCCTTCATACTGGCAGTGACAAGATCTGGTTTCCATTTGTGAAGTGTCCTCTGGCTGCTGCATGGAGGATGGGGGCTATGAGCAGGGAAGCAGGATATGGGCTACAGAAGCCACAAGTGTGGACTGGCAGGGACAGGGCAGACACCTTGAGTGCATGGTCCAGGCCTTGTTTAAGTTAAGTCAAAGGTGACGAGCAGTTACTGAGGTGGGAAGATGGAGGGGAAATTTCCCCTTCTCCCACACTGCATTTGGGGTGGCTGTCAGGCGGCTGTGAGGACCCAGGCATGCTGAATGGGGTGGCAAACCTCAGAGAAATGCAGAAGGCACTTTTTTTTTTTTAAATGTAACTTGGAGCTGGGCATGGTG
>PVJA010015815.1:0-43846 GCA_004027025.1 Myocastor coypus | reverse complement strand
GCAGGAGATGGGGGCTGAGGAGGAAGGAGAGGCTCGATGGGGGCGCTCACTGGATCACATGAAGCCTCCAGCCTCCTCCCAGCCACCCTCCCCCGGGCCTGTTTGAGCCCATGACTGCTGGAGACCCTGCTATGTGCACATGGCCACCCTGGCTCCTCTCCTATTCAGCTGGAACCACGCCTGGCCTTCTGACATTGTAACCCTTTCTGTGACCAGGAGGGCAGCACCCTTCAGGATCTCAGCCACAGTGTCTGCAGTCTGGCAATGTATGGGGTGCTGGACCCCACAGGGGCTGGCAGAGTTCACCCTGCATGTAGGGGCTGCAGGAGGGGACTGGTTGCCAGTGAAGCCTTCTCCGCTTATCGAGGTACTGCGGTGACCCCACTGCACAGAGGCCTGAGCGTGAGCCCCCCTGCCCACTGTTGCGGAAAATGTGCATATTTGAGTCAAAAGCAAGGCCAGATGCAGAGATATGTTATTTTATTGGGGGGCTGGAGGTGGGCACCCAGTACATGAATGGGCAAGGACTGGAAGGGCAGGAAGGAAGAATAACTCTTCTAGTCCCTGGTCTAGTTCTAGGTTTGGGGGTGGTGCAGCTATGACTTAGTGCAGCTATAGAAATACTACAAAGCATGGGCTTAGCTTATGACAACAGAACAAAGGTGTTTGATGTTTTATGTAGAGGCAACTATGGCCACTTACAAGAAGCCAGCTTAAGGAAATAGAAATAAGCTTTAAAATGGCACAAGAACACAAAACAATATTAGTTTGGTTTTCTTTCTCCTATCAAGACCTCTGTGCCATTTTTCCTTGAATGAGCCTTGTATAGAAGGACAGTGTCCACTGTCATGGCTGAAATGGGACAGAGATTTGGGGGAAGAACAGGAGGGCAGAGGGAGAAATGAGAATGACTGTGATTGAGGTCTTGGCCTAGCTCCATCCTCCAAGACAGACAGACTGCAAACGACTTAAATAACAGACCACTGACTTGAGTTTAAGGCTCCAGGAACATCAACACCTTCTGATGGAATCTGACATTTCCTGGGGGTTGAGTCAAAGAACTCTCTGTGCCCTGTATTTATTTGGTTTTCAAACAAAGGAAGGGGATTCTGAGGCAGGGCCAGAGCTGAGCAGATCCTTGGGAGTCAGGTCAAACACTTCTTCAATTAGTACATTTTACCAGTTAAGAGAACTGTCTTATCTCTAATGTTGGCAGCTTTATTGCCCTGAAGTAGGGGACGTCTGGCAGCCTGCCTCCTTGGCTCCGCTAGCTGTGCTTATCCTGACCTCAGAGGCTACAATGTATGTGCTCTTTTCCAGTATAGCCAGAGGTCCCTGTGTTCAGCAGCTTAACCCTATACTGTCCTGTCTCTAATAGAATATCAATATTTTCATGTGCACTTCAAATTATTTTGGCCCAGTTTACCACATCTTCCTGTTCAGAACTCAGGGAGAGATGTTTCTTACACTACAATGAATAGCTTGATTTTTATATTGTTTCATAACTACTAACTTCAGGAAGAAACTATCATGCAGCTAAATCTGTGTCACACAAGCTGGGTACGGTGAGGCCTACCTGCACTCATGCTAAGGCAGGAGGATCATTACAAGTTCAAGGCCAGTTTGGGCTACAAAGTAAGCTCGAGGCTAGCCTAAGCTGCATATGGAGACCCTGTCTCACAAAAAAAAAAAAAAAAAAAAAAAAAAAAAGACAATGTCATGCAAGAGGACTAAGTGCCTGCTTAGACAAGCACAGGGACTGGATATTCCATCCCTGGCGCTGACCTCACTTGAGGATGAGCTGAGGAGGTCACCAAGACCCAGGGTGGCAGTGTACACTTAATATCCTGTGCTGGGGAGGCTGGAAACAGGAAGATCACTCCCTAGTTTGAGCTGCATAGTCAGACCCTGTACCAAATACATTAGAAAACAAAAACAAAAAGTGTCATGCAACCCACATAATACACCCCAAAATGTGAAACATGGTTTTATCATGGATGCAGAAATTCAATAGTTTGGCCGTCTCAAGGAATTCAGCTGCTGCCCTCCAGCTGTCAGCCTCCTCTGACCTCTTTTGCTGTTAGACCTCCACCCATAACTACCACAGCTGCCCACCCTGCTCCCCTCAGTGCCCACACCCTGCACCTCTCAAGCCTTGTCTCTAGCAGACAGCACAACTCCTTTCCATTCACTTTTTCCTTCACCGCCCCTCTATGCTCCCAACGCTACAAAAAACCTCACGGCCTGTGTAAGAGATGCCACTTGGCCCTCACACGTGTCTCTCAGGTTTGCTCCAAATAAGCCTGCTCTGCCTGTTGAGATCCTACCTTTGTTCTTTTTCCTAACAATCTTGTGAAGCTCTGCTTTTATTTTTTCTGATTTTCAATAATTTTTCAGAGGGGCTGGCAAGATAGCTCAGCAGACTAAGTGCCTACTTAGGCAAGCACAGGGACTGCGGTTATACCCTGGGCCCCACATGCTGTGCCAGCCCTGCTCCCAGGTGCACTTAGCTAGCCAGAGTCTGGCCATGATGGAGCACGCCTGTAATTCTAGCACTGGGGAAGCTGAAAACAGGATGATCACTATGAGTCCCAGCTGAGTTGTGAGGCCCTGTAATAACTAAATATATTTAAAAATAATTTTTCAGATTATTGTATTAAAAAAGCACTACAAGGGCGTATAGCTCAGCAGACTAAAGCACCTACTTAGGCAGAACACAGTAGCCGGGGTTCAATCCTCTCTGCGTGCCATGCCAGTCCTGCCTGCTGGGTGCTGAGATGATGTTTGAGGCTGGGTGTGGTGGCTCCCACCTGTAATCCCAGCGCTTTGGGAGGCTGAAAACAGGAGAATCAATGTGAGTCCTATCTATGTAGTGAGACCCTGTAGACCGTGTCCTAAGTACAGAAAAAAAGCACCACAAAAAATTATCTATCTATCTACCTATTTTATTTATTTATTGGTGTTGGGGATTAAACTCAGGATCTTGCACTTGCCAGGCAGGTGCTCATGCCACTGAGCTATCTCCCCAGCAAAAAGTCGGCTTTTAAAAAGTATTCAAGGCAAGCATGATGGCGCATACCTGCGGTCCCAACACTTGGGAGGGTGAGGCAAGATGATGCCTGCAGTTCAAGGACAGTATGGTTTACATCAAAAGACCATGTCTCAAAAAACAAATAAACAAAAAACACCCTCCTCAAAAAACAACAAAGAGAGCTAAATATACAACTTATAATGGTACAGTGTAAACACTATTTGCATACTCAGGAAATAACGGTCGGGTGGGGGAGAGGAATAACGGTTAGAGGTTAAATCTTAACGGTCGTTTGCTAAGCCAAGCCCCTTTCTGGAACGTTCCCTAGTATGAATATATCTTCACCCATTCTCCCTGTCCGTTTCATTTGGTCGTAGGATTCTGAGGGGGTAAGATCGTGCCCGCCCAACCTCTTCTCTTGTTGGGTATAAGTCGCTACCAGTGATGATTTTATTTACTTACCCTGTATTGGAGTAGAAGCGAGCCTTTACTAGTGACTAACTTTACTTTGCATCTTTTTTAAATTTAAATTTAAATTTTTTGGTACTGGGGATTGACCTCGTACTTGCCAAACCTGTGCTTATGCCGCTGACCTCTTGGTAGCCCCTTTTGATTTTTGCTACTTCATAGTGATATTAGAAATTGAAACAGGAGCCTTCGCACTGAACTACCTCGCCAGCCTATTTATTATTTTTTATGTTTTAAAATTTTAGTTTTAAATGTTTTGAGATAGTGCCTGACTGGCTCACATTAATTCCCCAGGCTGGAAAGGCCAATGCTCTGCCTCAGCTTCCCTGGGCGCTGAGATTGGAGACGTGCGCCGCCATACCCGCTTGCTTACTCTAGGATAGGGTCCTGCCTGCATTCTTAAACTAATACTCTAGCCTGTTACCACGAAGCATACGTCTCCCATTGCGTGTTTACAGGTCGTCCGGTTTTAGGCGTGGAGCACACCAGCCCGAACACCTGGGCGTTGGGAAGGGAGGAGGGGGGCGGGGGCGGCAGGAGGGCTGGAGGCCTCGCTTGGCGAGCAGGGCCCGGCTGTCTGCACTTCGCTCTGCTTTCAAATTCATTTTTTCGGGTCTAAAGTAGCGTGGGAAGCCGGGCGTGGTGGCGCACGCCTGTAATCCCAGCACTCGGGAGGCTGAGGCAGGAGGATCGGTGTGAGTTCGAGACCAGCCTGAGCTACAAAAGTGAGCTCAAGGCCAGCCTCAACTGCATAACGAGACCCTGTCTCAAAAAAACTCAAAAAAAAAAAAATAAATAAAATAAAATAAAATAAAATAAAGTAGCGTGGGAGCCGTCAGGGATCCCGCACTACGCGTGCGGATCACCCCCCCCACGCCCCCTGGCGGCTTCCTAGCAGCCTCGCGCACCCGCGACGCGCAGAAACCGCGAGCCCCGTCGGTCTTGCCTCCCCCTCGCGTCCGGATCTAACCGCCCCAGACCAGGCGCGGGCGGAGGGGGACCGGCGGAAAACGGGTAAGGCGGGGCCGACTGGCGACCCCGTGGCATCCCTTCCGTGTTCAGCCCGAGGAGCGCTTCTGATTGGTCAAGCACCTGCATCCCGGAAGTGACGCCAAGCGGCGGTGGGGTGTGGTTTCCCGTGGCACCCGCGGCTTCTCTTCCCAGGCCGTGCGCAGCCCGCCGACTCTGCGCAACAAAGCAAGGCAGTGGCGGAGGGACGGGAAGAGGGTGGGCACCGCGCGGGGAGGGGGCTGAGCTTGCAGCGACTGAGGGTTGGGTGCCGCGGCGCCGTCCCGCACTTCCGGCGGCGGCGACACCGGGGGCCCAGATATGGAAGAGCGCTAGCAGTGGACGCAGCCTGATGGGGTGAGCAGGGCAGCGTTCAGGGGGCCGAGGGCCGGGAAGCGGGCGCGCGCGGGGCTTCAGGGCACGCGGAGGAGGAGGGGCGGGCTCCGCGGGGCGCGGGAGCGTCGGGCCGCTAAGCTCTGCTCCGGCTAGCGGGTTCTGCTCGTGCCGCGCCGTTTCCAGCGGGAGAGGGTTACTGCTGGCAGTGTCGCGCCCTCGGGGCCTGCTTGTCCCCGCCACTCCAGCTTAGATGGACGAAGCGCCGAGCGCCGGTCCCAGCTTTGCCAGCCCTGAAATGGGCTGTGAGCGGCGGCGCTGAGAGTGTCGTGCGGGTCCGGGGTGAAGGTACTTGCGTGGGCGGATTCGGGGCACTGTTGGGCGAGTGTCCGGCTGCTGGACGTAGCCTGCCCCGCAGGAGGCGGCAGTCCATTGGTGGAGCTGTTTTAGCGGCGGCACTGGCTGTCTCTGTCCCGGTAGGTTGACCTGGGCTCTAGGAAGTCACTTCAGCTCTGTTTATTTTCCATTGTAGAAGCGTTCTGGAGCCAGGGTGTGGATATGTGTGAACGTCCGCTAGTTACGAGCCCAGCTGTCTGAATTGAGAAGATCACTTCTCTCTAGGCCGCTTGCCCCGGTAAGTATTTTAAACTTTTAAGATTTTTTTTCCCCTGTCGTCGTCGTTTTCATGTGTGTCAAGCACTGCTACTGCAAAGCTACGTAGAACATACCCTTTCCTGAAGATTGGGGCAGGAGAGTGAGTGGGAGGTCAGGCGTCCCCCTAGCACCCAACGCAGGTAGAAGCCTACGCAGGTTAGCCTCAGCAGAGAGCTGGAGGGCCAGGGATGCCCCATGCCTCCCAAAGGCAGCGACCCTCAGGGAACATTGCCACAGTCATTACTGAAGGGCTTCAAACTTGAATCTGAGTTTTTCGAAGTCGATCTCATCATTTACTTTTTTTCTTAAAGTTCCCGAGATTAAGAACCAGGCAGAAAGATGAAGGATGAGTGTTGCAGTCAGATAAGAGCTCCGTAAAGTCAGGGACTGCCAAGCACCATGAAGTGTTTTAAGAAGAAGTAAGTGTGCTTCTTAACAGCCAGAGCGTTGTTGAGGGCCTGAAGTACGGAGTTCAATCATTTGAACTTTATCTCAAGGAAAGTAGAGGAGCACCTGTGCTTTTGAAGTCTAGAGTTGCTTGGGTTTCTGACAACCTTTTAGAACAGTGATTGGTGGTGGATCAAGTGTGGTTACTTAGCCTTCAGTCATTAGGCAATTAATGACAATATATTAAACTAGGGAGTGCAGAGTAGTATAACCACTATGGAAATCAGTGTAGAGATTCCTTAAAAAAGTAGGATTAGAGGTCCTGTTCAACCTAGCTAATTCCTTTCCTGGATGTTTTTCCAGAAGAACTGAAAACATGATACCACAGTGATATGTGTGCATCCGTGTCTGTAGCAGTGCAATCTGTCAAAGCCAAATTTTGCAAGGAACCCAGATACCCATCAACTCAGGAATGGATAAAAAAGTTGTTGTGTTTTTACACAGTAGGGTTTATTAGCTATTAAAAAAAAAAAAGATAAACTGGAGGCTTTTATGGTAAATGGATGCAAATGGAGACCACACCAGTGAAATAAATCAGATCTGCATGTGTGAACTGCATACTGTCTCACTGATGTAAGAACCTGACAGAGTAAACCAAATCTGAATGGTAAAGTAGATACTGTGTAAAAGAAAGCATCTGTTCAAAGAGAAGGAATAAATGGGATGAGGAAAGGGTGAAAAAAGGGAAAAAATTATGTTTATGTATATATACAGATAGCTTGGATAATGATATTGCTTTCTAGTCTGTTGAACAAAGCAGTTCATGCTTAAATTCCTTTCTCTACTTTTTTTTTCTGAGATCCCTCTTTAAGTTTGTGACCAATTTAGCGTGCTTATATCTGAAGCTGCACAACTGATTTGAAGACAACAATGTGCAATATAACAACCATTGCTGAATTCCTATTTTGTCTAGTGACATTCTGTATCTTTTTTTAAGATTTTTTTTTTTTTTTTTTTTTGTCTTTTTGAGACAGGGTCTCGCTATGCAGTTCAGGCTGGCCTTGAGCTCACTTTTGTAGCCCAGGCTTGTCTTGAACTCGCACTGATCCTCCTGCCTCAGCCTCCCGAGTGCTGGGATTACAGGCGTGCGCAACCACGCCTGGCCAGACCCCTATCTCAAAGAACAAATTTCCATCTTTTCATCTTGAGAAGCTGTAATATATACAGTAGATGAAATGGTTTTTAAGTCACCCAAAAAGAAGATATTGGATGAAGAGGTGGGGAGTCTCACGCTTTGGAAACATTGGTTATTAAAGATTTTGTGGAAGTTTTTGCACGTGTAGTGCAATGTAAGGGTAGAAGTGTGCAAAGGAATGAAGAAGTGGGAGACAGAAGTCTATCTCTGTAAAGGTTAACGGGGGTGGGGCATGATGGCACGCCTGGAATCGCAGCACTGTGGAGGCTGAGGCAGGAGGATTGTCCTGAGTTTAAAGGCAGCCTGGGCTACATAGTGAATTTAAGGCCGGCCTGAGATACAGAGTGAGACCATGTTTCAGGGGCCTGGGATTCAATCCCTAGGGAGCACTGAGAAGGCAATTGAGACTGGGCGTGGTGGCTCTTGGGAGGCTGTAAACAGGTGGATCACTATGGAGTCTAAGTCTGATCTAGTAGTGAGACCCTGAACACCCTGGAGACCCTTCCTTAAAAAGTGAAAAATACAGTAAAACTGGGATGGATAAAAGTTTGTAAGATTGTTGTTTGATGTTTGTTAAAATACTGAGAGATGATACTCCAAAGCTAAGTCTATGGAAAGTTAAAGTAATGTCTTTGGGGAGTCGTTGATCTGAGAACTAGTAGAACGCAATGCAGAGCCTGCATTGTTCCGGGGCGCAGACCCGGGGGGGCCCAGGACGGGGATGTGGAGCGGGGCCGGCGTGCGTCCTCGCGGCTCGCCCCTGTGCCGCCCCGTGGGTCAGTCCCAAGATGGCGGCCACCGTGAAGAAGGCGGCTGCGGAAGATGTCAATGGCACTTTTGAAGATCAACAAAAGATAAACAAATTTGCGTGGAACACAAGTAGAATCATAGAGCTCAAGGAAGAAATAGAGCTAAAAAAGAAGCAGCTCCAGAATTTAGAAGATGCCTGTGATGATATCATGCTCGCAGACGACGACTGCATTATGATACCATATCAGATGGGCGATGTTTTCATCAGCCATTCTCAAGAAGAAACCCAGGAAATGCTAGAAGAGGCAAAGAAAAATTTGCAAGAAGAAATCGATGCCTTAGAATCCAGAGTAGAATCCATTCAGCGGGTGTTAGCAGATTTGAAAGTTCAATTATATGCAAAATTTGGCAGCAACATAAACCTTGAAGCTGATGAAAGCTAAATGTTTTATAACTCAGTTTTTAATTTGTTTAATAAACTTGAATATTGTTTAAAATGATTTCTCTACAAATGACATGGAAAGAAAAGTTTCTTTTTTAAAAATTTTCATTTATTTAATGGAAACTTGCCTATTTTCACATGTCTTTGCTTATTTTATATTTTTCAAAGAAGTCAGTATTCAGCTATGTATTTTGCATAATGATTATGTCAATTTTAGGGGCTTGATGTCATGTTATTAAAATCAGTTGAGCAATGAAAAAAAAAAAGTAATGTCTTGGTGAAGCATCTTATAGTTGTCCTTTTGGTTGGTGTTCAGAGTGACTTATTTCAGTCCTGTGTCTTGAATATCGTCTGTCACTTCCTTTTTTAGTTTGGTAGTGATTCTAGGCAGTTCCAGTCCAGTAAAGGTAAAACAGACATTAAGAACTGTGTTTGCGGCTGGGGAGATAGCTCAGTGGCATGAGTACCTGCCTGGCAAGTGCAAGGACCTGGTTTTGATCCCCAGTACTGCATGCCATGCTGACCCTGTGATGCATGCCTGTAGTCCCAGTGCTAGGGGAGGCTGAGACAGGAAGATCACTATGACTCTAATCTGTGTAGCAAGACCATGTTTTTTTTGGCTTTTTGAAATAGGGCCTCACTATGCAGTTCAAGCTGGCCTTGAGCTCACTTTTGTAGCACAGGCTGAAGACCATGTATTAAAAAATAAAATAATTTTGAGGGGTCTGGGAAGATAGCTCTGTGGCACAAGCGCCTGGCAAGGGCAAGGTTGTGAGTTCAACCCCCCCCCCCCCCAATTTTTTTTTTTTTTTTTATGAACTGTCTGAAGATATGTTGGTGTCTTTTATGAACAGTGATTTTCTCCTTGAAAAGTACACTCTACTGAGATTGTGTGTGTGTGTGTCTTTTTGAGACAAGGTCTTGTTATGTAGTTCAGGCTGGCCTTGAGCTCACTTTTGTAGCCTAGGCTGGTATTGAACTTGCACTGATCCTCCTGCTTCAGCCTCCCCAGTGCTAGGATTACAGGCATGCACCACCATTCCTGACTCTACTGAGATTTCTTTGGCTTAGCTTTGGAATCATAATGATTTTAGATTTGGGAATGTAGTTGCACATATTTTGGGCTGTTGAGGGAATGCTTCTATGTTGTGCTCTGCGGCAGTGTTGTATATATATACTGGATTCCATGTGCTTATCTTCCTGTGGTGGTAGAGTGATAAGCCTGCCTGAGAAGCCACTGAACTGCTTTTTGTATAAAGCAGTGGGGCTAGTTCTGTTCCCAGGGCTGAGATCAGAAAAGATTCCCTCCCCTACACACAAAGATAGGCAGAGTTGGGATTAGTTGGGGGAGCTGGTCTCCGAAGGAATTTGTGGGGGTCGGGTGCCAGTGGTTGAGTTCATGGAAAGGTCTGAAGGGCCTAGCAGGTGTGTAGATAACATCAGACTCTGCCGGGCTGGGAAGTGTCTGTCTTATCCTGATCTCATCTTTAATCTTGGGCCTATGAGTGTCTGTCCTCTCTTGGTCTCATCTTAGTCTTTATGGCCTTCTGCTGTGTACCAAGGAAGGCATGGCCCATCAGTGGATTCCTGTTGTTTGCTGAGAAGGGCACGTTTGCTGCAAGAGTCTTGCCTGGGTTAGGCAAGACAGTAACTCCCATCAACTTTGAGGAAATTGACCCTTCTTTCTGGAATGAGAACGTAAGGCTGCCTCAGTGGGTGAAATATAACATAAACTGTAGTTTTGTCCATACATTTCCTTTGTTGTCTGTGCTGAGTAGGGATTGAACTCAGGGCCTTCTGCTTGCCAGGCAAATGCTTATTCTACTAGCTGTCTCCCCAGACCCTGTGCTGATAATTATTTGAAGTCCCTAACATTTACACTGTGGTCCTATAGTTTTTTAGAGTTCAGATTGAATCTTTTTATCTCCCAAAGTCAAGCTCGAAACAACTGATGCTTGAGACATCTCTGAAGTTTCACTTCTGTCCGGTTTCACTTTCTTTTCCTAACTTACACACTTTCTGTGTGCTGCACCAAGGACATAACTTAAATCTTGTATAGACTTAGCTGTAGAGCATCATCTCTCAGTATTGTAACTAGCCACAAACATCAGACGACAATCTTTTATCCTTCCCAGTTAGTTTTTGTTGTTACTGTTTCTTGAAACATGGTCTCCTCAGATTGGTCTTAAATTGGCTATGTAGCCCAGGCTAGCTTTAAACTCAGGACAGTGCTCCTGTCTCAGCCTCCCCAGTGCTTAATCTCGACTAAGTTTTGGCAAAATATGATTAATTTATTTAAGGAACAATATTATCAAAAAACTATGAAGTTAGCAGTTTACAGTTAATAGTTTGTAGCAGTTACTAGTTTGCTGGTTTTTCTTTAATTGTTCAATTCAGCTGTTTCTTGGTATTACCTGGCCTGCAGTGTCCTTATGTGTGGTAGACATTGATAAAATAGAGTGAGTTAGTATTGAGAAAGGGCCAGTGTCTATAGTTAAACTGTTAGTTTTCTTTCCATATGGAAATTAACCTGATTTATGTGGCCCTTTTCCCCATTTTTCAGGAAATACGCACTTTGAACTTTGCACTTGTAAATGAGTTTTGACCTCTTTTTTTTTTTTTTTTAAATCTTTTAAGTCTTTTCCTACATACTTTTTTTTTTTGGTACCTAGGATTGAACTCAGAACCTTGTACTTGCCAGGCAGGTTCTTATGCCACTGAGCTACCTCCTTGGCCCTCATATACTTATATATCGAAAGCTATCATTTTTTTTTTTTTAGAAGCATGAAGAAAGTAAGCTTCTGCTGAAGTGTGAGAGTAGTGTGTGTGCGTATGTGTGTGTGTGTGTATGTGATGCACATGTATATATAATATGTGTATAGATACTGTATGTGTGTATAGTACATATATTTAAACCTTGACAGATTGGTTCTTGAGATGATTTCCTTTTTCCTGGTACCATCTTGCTATTTTGTTCTTTTTTTTTTTTTTCTTAATCTTTCATTTATTTATTTAGTACAGGGTCTTGCTACACAGCTTGGACTTGTAGTGATCCTCTTGTCTTAGCCTCCCCAATGCTGAGATTACATCATGTGCCACCACACTTGGTTTTGGTGGCCATCATGGCATGCTGTACTAGGGATTGAACTCAGGTCCTCACACTTGCCAGGCAGTCACTTTAGGCCACTGAGCTATCTCCCCATCCCCATCTTTGTTCTTTTTCATAGTGCTAGGGTATAGATCATTTTAATCCTTTAACTTTGAGTTTGTATCATGGATGTTTTGCTGGTAAAAAAAGAATTTGAATGGACTAAAATACTACTTATCAGTAGTGCATTATTAACATAGCTATAGATTTACAGTCATTAAAGGGTGATGATTTATGAACACCAGTTCTTATGTGTTCATATATATGCAAACTTTCTGTGCATGTGTATTCTACATGAGAACATTGACCTGGTTTTCTTTTGTTCGGAGATAGGATTTGTCTGTATAGTTCAGTCTCTCAAGCCGGTGCTGGTCTTCTTCCCTCACCTTCCTGAGTACTGGGATCGTAGGCATGTACCACACTCCTCAGCTATCCTTTGGTGTTGGTGGTAGCTGCAGCATACAAGCTCTCCCTCTGTAGTGTAGACTGGCCTTGAACTCTAGAAATCTGCCTGCCTCAGTTTCCTAGGATTACAGGCGTGTGACACCATGCCCAACCTCTGTTTTTGTTATATGTGTAAGCTTATGTTTACAGAGAGTTTGGGACCATGGCTTCTAGGAAGATGAAAAGTTTTTGAGGTTCTGATTCTATGGCCAATAAATTATTATGACATTCCAAAATCTATACTTTGAAAACTGATGAGCCTATGCATATTTCTCATCGTTACATTTTTTTTTTCCTCCTAGTACAGATTGGGCTTGAACTTGGACCCTTGCCTGGAGCTACTTCCGCAGCCCTTTTAAATTTTTAAATTTTGAACCAGGACCTTACTAAATTGTCCACTCTGGGCTTGAACTTTTTTTTTTTTTTTTTTTTTTTTTTTTCAGAACTGGGAATTCAGCTCAGGTCCTGTCATTTGTCAGGCAAGAACTTACTCTACTGAGCTATCTCCCCAGCCCCTGGGCTTGAACTTGTGATCCCCCTGCCTTAGCCACTCACAGTGCTGAGATTCCAGGAGTGCACTGTTCTGCTGTTTCTCCTCATAATTTTGAACCTTTGCTGCGGCATAACTATATTGGTTAGTATGTATTATGAGCGCTGGACTTTGAGATTTTTTTTTTTCAGCACTGGGAGTTGACTCTAGAACCTTATATTGCTAGGGTAGCACTCTTTTTTTAATTTTGTTAGTTTATGTGTTTTGTACAGGGTCTCACTACACAGGAAGCTCAGACTCATAGTGATCCTCCTGTTTTCAGCCTCTCTGATGCAGGGATTACAGGTGTGTACCACCACACCTTGGTGGCTGGCTCAGCAAACTTGGGGACAGGGCTGGCAAGACATTGTGGTATTGGGGATCAAACCTGGTCCCTGCATTTGCCTAAGCAGGTGCTTAGTCCACTGAGCTATCTTGCTAATCTTAGGCTAGCACTCTACTGCCCTGCAGTTAATTAGTTCAGTGATGAACAGAATGCCTCGAAGATTGCTGTGACAGTGGAGGCACATTTAAATTGAAAACCCTGGTTCGACAGTAGAAAGTGTACTCATTCTTCCCACAAAAGGTAGGTGTGATGTGTTATTTTTGTCTTAAGCTACTATGTGTCTTCTTTTCTGGATCCAGGGGCAGAATGAGCACATGTTGTTGGTGCACACCAGGTGGTGTTTCCACCACTGATTTCTTGAAGTGCTATGCGTCCAAGAGCAAGTCCCTTGAATTCCAGACAGCCGATGAAGACCTCTGCTACTGCTTGGAGTGTGTGGCTGAATACCACAGAGCAAGGGAGGAGTTGCCATTCTTGCATGAGGTAAGTTATAGTAATGTGTCTGCCTGCCTGCCTGCCTGCCTGCCTGCCTGCCTGCCTTCCTTCCTTCCTTCCTTTCTTTCTTTCTCATTATGGCTGACTCAGTTTGCTCTGGGCTGGGGCTGGCGCAGCATGTGGTGTTGGGAACCGGACCTCGGTCCTTGTGGCTGCCTAAGCTTTCTTGCCAGCCCTGCCTTCTGTGTATACACATATGTATCGCTTTGCTCTTCTCTTCCTTTTCTGCACTTCCGCATCCTAGTTTCATTTTCCTCATGAGGTTTCTTCCCATTTTATAGTATCTGCTGTACGTTTTGCTTCTTACTTACTCTTTCAGCTTCTCACGCTAGGGAGGCAATACGAATTTTGCACAAGTGCATCTGGTCTTTTTCCTCCTTGGTTAGATTGATTCCTAAGCATTTCATTTTTTGGTTGCTATTACGGAAGGTGTTTCTCTAATTTCTCTTTCATTGATTTTATGATTCGTGTATAGAAAGATTTGATTTTTGAGTATTGACTTCGTATTCAGCTATGCTATTCAATTTGCTCTTTTGAAAAAATCTATTTATTTGGTATAGGGTCTTGCAACACAGCTCAGACTCAAAGTGATCTTCCTAAGCCTCCTCAGTGCAAGGATTACAGGCATGCGCCACCATGCCCAGTTTCAGTGGCTGGCAATGTATGGGGCTGGCATAGCATGCTACCTGGGGATCGAACCTAGAGCCTTGGCTTGCCAGGCAGGCTCTTAGACCACTGAGCTATCTCCGAGCCCCTGAATTTACTTATTAAATCTGCAGTTTTTAAGTGGTCTTTTTGGGACCTTCTATGCAGAGAGTACCATATCATCTACAAATAACTACAAGTAACTTTTTCCTTTCCTGTTGTTATTCCCTTTATTTCTTGTCTAATTGTGCTGCCAAAAGTTCCTTGGGCTGTGTTGAGTAAGAGACAATTGAAATTCTTGTCCTGTTCCTGATTTTAGAGTGAAAGGTTTCAGTTGTTGCCCATTTATTTTTTCTTTCTTCTTTTTTTTTTGCTTTTTGAGACAGGGTCTCGCTATGCAGTTCAGGCTGGCCTTGAGCTCACTTTTGTAGCCCAGGCTGGTCTCGAACTCACATCGATCCTCCTGCCTCAGCCTCCCGAGTGCTGGGATTACAGGCATGCGCCACCACACCCAGCGCATTTATTTTTTCTTATTTTTATTTATTTATTTTCTGTTGTCTATTTAGTATGATGTTGACTGTTAAGTTTGTCACAGATAGCGTTTATTTATTTATTTATTCTTTTTTTTTTTGCGATACTGAGGATTGAACCTGGGACCTTGTGCTTGCCAGACAGGCGCTTATGCTACTGAGCTATCTCCCCACCCCTAAAGATTGCTTCTATTTGGTTGAGATATAAGACAGTGTATTCCAGTTTTCTATGAAGGGATGCTGGACCTTGTCAAATAGTTTTTCTGCATTAGTTGAGATGATCATATGATTTTTGTCATCCCTCTGTTTACCTTCCTTGGTAGGTGCCTTCTGTTGGGGTTCATGGAGTTGTTGTCCACGTTCTTTCTTTCTTTCTGTTTCTTTTTTTCCCAAGGCCAGAGTCTGGGTGTTATTATCAAGCTATTCAAGCCTTGACGGCAGACTTGCCGCTCCTTCCGCTGCTGCCTCTTGGTCTTCAGCTTCTCCTAGTGCTTATTGAGCCGACGGCTCATGGCTCGTGTCTTCTTGGGCCACAGGTCCAGAGGCTTGTACTTCTTGCCCTTATAATATTTCCTGAGGTTTTCTTTCTGGGTCTGGTTGACGACAATCAGAACATGGGCGATGGATTTGCGGACAACTCAAATCTTGGAGAGCCTTGACGCTGCACCGCCTGTCACTCTGGCGATGCACAGCTCTGACAGCGCCACCTTCAGGTCGTCCAGCAGTTTCAACAACTCTTCTTTCTTCTTGCCACCAAGATCCTGAGCCTTAATCTTGGCCATAGTTGCAGAAGTCGCCTCCGCTGCCACCTGCTGCAAGAGAAAGCCATGTTCTTTCTAGAATGTTCTTCAAAACATTTTTGGGGCCAGGGGTTTAACTGAGTTGCTGTTATCTATTTTTCTATCAGACTGCAGAATAGCAGTCAGAGTTGAAGGTTGTTTTCCTTCTCTTTTAAGACAGGGTTTGACTGGCTGGGTTCAGGCTGGCCTTGAGCTCACTTTTGTAGCCCAGGCTGGCCTCGAACTTGCATCAGTCCTTCTGCCTCAGCCTCCCAAGGCTGGAATTACAGGCATGCGCCACTATACCCAGTTTCACTTGCTGTTGCAGTGTGTCACGGGGGCGGCCTGGGGATTGAACCCTCAGCGCTTGTGCCTGCTTGCAGGCGCTTTAATCTGCTGAGCTATTTGGCTGGCTCTCTCAAACATTTACTTTTTTTCTGTGGGACCAGGGTTTGAACTGATGACCTTGCACTTCCCCAGCAGGCACTTGTGCTGTGGAGCTCTCTCCCCAGCTCCTCAGACATTTACTTTAAAGAGAGCATTGCAATAATGGATACGTCAGTAGAAGCAGTGCACATTTAGAAGACCAAGCTCACAGGCATTTGAAGCACGGTTTTAGTGTTACACATTGCTGATCTCACTGGAGTGCTTAGTTCCCAGCTATCAGCAGATAGAGTTAGTCAGGGTGAGAATTCTACTCATTAACTGCTGTTTTCAAAAACCTGGTAGAAATTCTTAGGACCATTGTCCTAACTGTCTTGTTTGTCTAGATGTGTGGCTTTGCCCCACCACATTTCCTAACTCTCCTTTCTCTCCTTAAGTTCTCTCTTCCCATTTAACTCTTATACCTTTCAATTTTTTTTTCTTCTTGTGAGTTCTTACACTAGGGTGTGAATACTTTCAGTGGAATTTTTACTCTCGTGGTTATCTGCTTGAATCTGTCTTATGGATTCCATTTCTTTCCTGTGCTGGGTATTCATGGCTTCCATAATTTTATTAAGCTCTTTTTTTTGTCCACCTGTTTTGGAATCACTAAGCATGGTTTTCATTATAGACACCATCTCTGCAGTTACCTGAGAAATTATTTCTGATTTGACATTTTTCTAGAGTCTCATCCAATTGCTTTTGTTACTTTAGAGAGGCCACATGGTGGCTTTTGTATTACCCAACACATTGCCCCTGGGTTTGCTTGTGCTGAGCTAGATGTCTGCCCTTGCATTTTAAGGGTCTTCTCCCTCTCCTTTCCTTTCCTTTCCCCCTTCCCCCTTTACTCTCCTCTCCTTTCCTCTCCTCTCTCCTTTTCCTTCTCCCTTTCCCTTTCCCTTTCCCTTTTCCTTTTCCCTTTCCCTTTCCCTTTCCCTTCCCTTCCCCCTTCCCCTTTCCCCTTTCCCTTCCTTCCTTCCCTTTCCTCTCCCTGTCCCTGTCCCTGTCCCTTTCTTCCTTTCCTTTCCTTCCCCTTCCCCTTCCCCCTTCTCCTTCCCCTTTTCTTTTTTGGTGGTACCAGGGATTGAATTCCGGACCTTGTGCCTGCCAGGCATGCACTTACTCTACTGAGCTATCTCCCCAGCCTCTCTTCTTTTTTTAGTTTACTTCCTAGGATGATGCTTGTAAATTGCCTGTGGGGGTTGCTCTATTGCTAGCATTTAGAACCTTTAGGAAGTGACATCTTCCAAGTGTAGCTGGTTTTGGAGTTTCGAATCGGTTGTGGGATTGTACATCTTCAGTATTTGGAAAGGAGAAGTTATTGCAAGTTAGGTCCGGCTCCTGGTTCTTTGGCACTGTACCATAATATTGACTGTGATCGAGATCTCATTCTTGGGGGCTGGGGAGATAATTCGGTGGCACAAGTGCCTGCCTGGCAAGTGCAAGATTGTAAGTTTGAACCCTGGTCCTACAAAAAAAAAAAAAAAAAGGGCATAAGGCTGAAAGAGAAAAGGCATCATGCTAGCTTGATGCAGAAAACTGGAGGGAGAGGGAGAAGGAAAAGAGACAGGACAGAGCAAAGTCACAGAGAGGCTAGACACCATGTTCACATTCATATAAAAATGCTCAAAGGAGGAGAAAAAAACCACAACGAAAAAGAGAAAAAAGACCCACTTGAGATTTGCCACTGCTGTGACTAGCAGGCAAGATGTCAAGACAGTCCTGAGCCACTCCAGTCTTATCTCAGCATGCCAGCAGTAGCTTTTTGGTAGGGTAGTGGGTAATCTCAGTGAGCCTCTGCCTTCATTCGGCCTGTACCTTCAGCGTACCTTCCAAGGGTGCCCGGCTGCAAGACGCCAGATGGAGGCAGCAGTCGCTCTCCAGTTCTGAGCTCAGCTGATGCCCCTCCAAGATGGCTCCTGGCCAGCCCCTGTCCCCTGCACATGCACACGATGACAGTCCTCAGCCTCATTGCCAGCTAGCGCACTCGTTTTTGTCCACTTTGCATGGAGGCCTCTGGGGTCTCCAAGCTGTCACCTTTGTCTGCAGGCTTGAGCTGCTCCTGTGGTGCAGTGAGCCTCGTCTTAGCGGAGCGCCCCACCTGCCACCTCCTTCATTGCGGTTTCTGTCTCCACTCTGTCCGTGAGCTTCACTGTGCACTTCAGATCCTTCCTTCAGCCAGGAGACGCACCTCCCTCCCTCTCATCTTTCTCACGTTGCTCTATTGCAGCATCTAGGTGGCTGCTCACCACTCTGCCACCTTGGCGCTCGCCCTGGCTTTGCTAACTAGGAAGTCACCTTTCCAAAGGTCATTCTCAGGTACGAGAAGTATCCATGACTATCACATGGAAGGAAAGAGAAGGAATAGAGCTTGGCTTGGGCTTTTGACTAAGAAGCTCTAGCTTTTCCTTCTTTGCTTTTGTATTACTCCGTGAAGATTGTGAGATGTTTATGTGAAAACTATAAAAGAAATGATTAAGCTTCTGATGCTCTGGTCATATCCTAGTAAAGTGGCCATGTTTAGAAATTATTTCCTTCAAACCTAGTATAACCTTACTTTTCTTTCGTCCTTGGTCTTGTTATGTTGTTTTGCAAAATAAAGGTTTATGGCAAACCTGCTCTGAGCCAGTCTACCAGTGCCATTTTTCCAGTAGCGTGTACTCATTTTCTGTTACTGTGTCCTACTTTGGTGACCTCACATTTTCCAACTTTTTAATTCTATCTTCTGTAGTAATCTGTGATTAGTGATCTTTAAAAATGTATTTAGTACAGGGTCTCCAGGCTCTCACTATGCACACTGCACTCCTAGTGATCCTCCTGTTCCCAGCCTCCCAAGCACTGGGATCCCAGACCTGCACCACCACGCCATCTCAGTCGCTGTCTCAGGGCACCGCAGGGCGGGGCGGTCACAGCACATCAGGGATGGAACCCTGGTCCTTGTGTCTGCCTAAGCAGGCGCTTTGATCTGCTGAGCTATCTGGCTGGTCCTGATTAGTGAGTGATTCTTGGTGTTTACTCTTTTTAAAATTTAACAGCCGGGCGTGGTGGCTCACGCCTGTAATCCCAGCACTTGGGAGGCTGAGGCAGGAGGATCGTTGTGAGTTCGAGACCAGCCTGGGCTACAAAAGTGAGCTCAAAGCCAGCCTGAACTGCACAGTGAGACCCTGTCTCAAAAAAAAAAATAAAATTTAATTTATTTATTTTTGGTGTTTACTCATAATTGTTTTGGGGTACTGGTAAATCATGTCTATGTAGTAAGATTAATAAATGTTGTGTGTGTATGAGGGCCTTACTGGCCAGCCATTTTCCATCTCTTTCCCTTTCCTCAGGCACACAGTTGTATAAACTGAAATTAGGCCAGTTAAAAATCCTGTGGTGGGCCCGGCAGGATGGCTCAGTGGTCTAAAGCGCCTGCTTAGGAAAGCTTGGGCAACTTCAGGGACCGTGGTTCGATCCCTGGCACCACAGTGCGCCAGCCCTGCCCTCGGGGCGGGCTGAGCCAGCCATAAAAAAATGAGTGAGTAAACAAACAAAGGTTCTGAAACAAGAAAAAAGAAAATAAATAAAATAAAAAATTCTTAAAAAAAAAAAAATCCTGTGGTGGCTTCTCAGTGTTGAGGTGAAAGGCAGACACATTTTTCACTTTGTCAAATGCTAGAATGCTTAAATTTAGTGAGGATGGCATGTAGAAAGCCAGAGTAGACTAAAAGTGAGGCCTCTTGTGCCAAGCATACCACTTTGTTTCTGAGGCAGGGTCTTACTTTGTAAGTTCAGTTTGATCTTGAACTCGGTATGTAGCCCAGAATTGCCTTAAACTTCTGGCAGTTTGCCTGCCTCAGCCATCCAAGTGCTGAGATTGTAGACATGTGTCACCAAACCCAGAGATACAGTCAAATTTGAATACAAAGAAAATGTTTGTGAAATTAAATGTACTATTGTAATGAACATTTGAATATGAAAGTAAACAACCTTGTTGTTGATAGAGGTATAGTTTTAGTGGCCCAGATAGCAGATCAGTCCAGCCAGAGGGCACTTGAAGGCCTAACTCTGTTTAATTCTGTTTTGAAAAGTTTTGTGAGTAAAATGCTATTACATAGAGTCAAGCTACAGAGAACTTCCAAGAGGAAGAGTCAGTCATATAGCTAACTTGATTGCTGAAAGGTGCTATAACTACCCTACCGTCAAGCAACTGCACCCTTGACTGGTCAGCAGGCATCAACCTAGAGGCAAGACTCTTTACCGAAGGCCCAATCATTGACATTTTAAAGCGATAATTTTTTTTTTTTTTATTTTGAAGGTAGGTTCTCATTATGTAGTCTAGTCTGGCCTGGACTCACTATGTAGCCCAGGCTCACTCATAGTGAGCCTCCTGCCTCATCCTCCTGAGTGCTGGAATTATAGATGTGTGCCATCAGGCCTGGTTTTGTACCTTACAATTATATGCATTGGTTTTTAGGTATGACACACTTACTAGACTGTTGCATAATGTGAAGATAGCTTTTACATGTCATAAAAAAAAATTTGTGTGACTTAGTTTTTGTAATACTCTCTTAATCGCAGTGCCCCGGAACCAAATGTCCAGTGCTTCCAAGGGAAGGGAAGGGAAGTGTGGTGCTCCTCAGCTTCTGAACGAGAGCACCAAGCCTGGTGAAGAGTGCTAGGGGAGAGGCGCTGTCGAATGAGCAGCATGTGAAACATGTGCTGCTAAGATGCAAACAGCACCACCTGTTTCTCTGTTCCTATAGGTCTTATGGGAGTTAGAAACCTCACGCCTCATAAATCACTTTGAAAAATCCATGAAGGGGGAAGTTGAGGATGGTGGTGATGACGATGAATTGTACATAGTGGACAACAACGGGGAAGCGCAGCTGCTCGATTTTAGTGGTCAAGACTTTGAAAATAAGCTTCGAGTTCCTCTGCTGGAAATACTGAAGTATCCTTACCTGCTTCTACATGAGCGTGTTAGTGAGTATCTTGGCTGTACCTGAAGTTACGGCAGTTTTACTATTTTAAGAATTGGGGGCTGGAACGGCTGGCCAAATATCTCAGCAGATTAAAGTGTCTGCAAGCAGGCACAGGGGATTGGGGTTCGATCCCTGGGCCTGCCATTCTGGCCCCTGAGATGGCAGTTGAGACTGGACGTGGTGGTGCACACCTGTAATCCCAGCTCTTGGGAGGCTGTAAACAGGTGGATCACTATGAGTCCGATCTAGTAGTGAGACCCTGAACACCCTGTAGACCTTTCCCTAAAATACAAAAAAAAAAAAAAAAAAAAAAAAAAAAAAAAAAAAAAAGGAATTGGGGGCTGGACAGATAACTCTGTTTTGCAGAGCTTGGCTTTGATTCCCAGCACTTGTGTACACACAAATGATAGGAATTGAGGTTTACATATTTATAATTTGCTTTCTACACATCTGGTTACATACTTAATATTGTTCATAGCATTTTATTATGAAAGTTCACAGGCATAGATAAGTAAATTATAGCGAGAACATGACCCATCCACCATATAGGTTCTACAGTTGTTAATATTTTGCTTTATTTGCCTGTCACATATTTTTCTGTCTATTCAGTTAATTTTCATTACTATTATTATTATTATTTTGCATTTATTTATTTGTGTTTTGTTGAGATAGGGACTTGCTATGCAGTTCAGGCTGTGAGGGAGCAGGCCATGCATTGGGGAATGTTAAAAGTGGCACCTCAGGTCTCCATACCACACTAGGAGCATCCTCTCTGGCGGTGCTATTGGGACAACCAAAATGTCTTCAGATGTTAGTAAATGTCCTTTGGTCAGCGATCAAGGGCAAGCTCCCCTGGGCTGGAAGCCACCGATCTGTAGTAATTTTCACTTTCTACCATGGCATGACAGAGTGGCTCTCCACTTTAAAGTAATAGCATAGTCCTAATTGAGCAGATTTAGTAAAATAATACTGTCAAGGCATCCAACATCTAGATCATATTCCTACTTTATCAGTGATAGGTTTTCCACGGTGTCACAGCAGAGAAACAGGCAGAAGGAAAAAGGAAAAGGGGCTTTATTTTCTTGGAGGACATGGAGAGAATTAGGGGAAGATAAGGAATTCTCTGAATTGGAACGAGGGGAGACTGAGGCTTTTATGGCCTTTTTTACCAGGGGTGGGGTTTGAGGAGGATGTTTAGATTTATCTGAGGAGCTGATTGGGGCCTTCCCTGAGGTAAATTGCACCCTGGGCTGAGTTGGAGAAGAAGGGGGAGGTGGTCTTCGGGAAGATAAGCTGTTGTTTTAAGGGCTTCAGCAATATTAGATGACCACCATAATGAATCAGCAGTTCATACTACGGCCAGAACCTATCAATCAGTAGTTATAAAAATGTGGCATTGGGGTTTGATTGCCCAGTCAGTGACTACACACACACGAGCTTTATTTGTTTTTGGCCATGAGTTTCAGTTGAGAAGACCATGTAGTTGCCGTACAGAAAAAAGTTGCTTACAGATTGTTTTCTTATAACATTAAACTGTTTCTTCTCTGTATTTCAATAAACTGAAATTGAGTTTTGTATTACTTATTTTTTAAAAAATTTACTCACGTTGGTTACGGCTGGCTCAGCCTGCCCTGAGGGTGGGGCTGGCACAGCATGTGGTGCAGGTGAAGGAGCTGCAGTTCCGAAGTTGCCTAAGCTTGCCTAAGTGGGCGCTTTAAGCCACTGAGCTATCTCACGGCCCTGAAATTTGATTTGTTCACATAGAGCACTTCTTTCTAGATCAATAAATTCAAAGTAGATTTAAAAATTCTAGCAAAGTGTTTAAAAACTTATTAGAGAATAATATATCCTGTAAATTATATAAGCTTTGTGGGTCTTGACAGGTAGCCATCAGCTAGATGAAGAAACAGAGCATTCTTCACATCTGAGCAGCCCCGCGGACATGCTTCTAGTCAGCATCCCCTGCCCCGAAGCCAGCCACTAGCATAATGCCTTACTGATGTACTACTAGCCTAAGTTTTTTGAAACTTGGAAAACTAAAAGTTGATTGATCTGATAGGGTAAATCGATAATTGAGGGAGTGGGGAGTGACTAGTCATTTGGGGAAAAGCTGACTCTTTCCTCCTATATCATGTGTAATAATCGTGGTTGATCAAAATGCATATGGATTTATACCTGTAGTCGTACTTTTAAGACGTCATATGGATCCGCCCGGCAGGATGGCTCGATGGTCTAAGGCGCCTGCAGGAGGCTGCAGGGACCACAGTTCGATCTCCGGCACCACATGCTGCGCCAGCCCTGCCCTCAGGGCAGGCTGAGCTGGCCATAAAAATAAATAAACAAACAAAAGTTCTGAAACAAGAAAAAAAATTTTTTTAAAATGTCATATGGAGATAATGATGCCAGGTATAAAAAGGTACCCTAGTGAAGTCAGAATGGTCACTGCGAAGCCCACTGAGATCATAGTGGAATGTTCTGCCCAGTGTAAGTGTTACTATTGCATTTGTTTGCCTCAGCTCAGCATAAAGGGCGAACTTCTCATTTACATTTAAAACAACCAAAGAGCTAGTTTTAGGAAATCTTGCTAAGTTGTTAAGATTTCTATATTTACTACCTTTTTTTTCTATTTAGATGAGTTATGTGTTGAAGCACTTTGCCGGATGGAACAAGCCAATTGCTCTTTTCAGGTTTTTGAAAAACATCCAGGGATCTATTTGTTTTTGGTCCACCCCAATGAGATGGTGAGTATGAGTGCTGAGCAGCGGAAGGACATTTAAAGTATTTGCTAATTTTTTTATTTCTTATTTGAAAAATCAACACAGTTGGTGCCATAGGGTCTCGAAGAAGAGAGAGTACCCAGGAGGGCAAGGAAACCCTAATGAGTGATGCTTGAGCTTAACAGACAAGTGTGGGAACAGTTTTCTCTCAGTTTGTCAAAGTGAAGGAGGAGCGCTCTTTTTTGTTTTTGCTGTTTGCCTGCCTGCCTTGCAACGCCCCACATGTTAATGCCAGTTAAAGTATTTGACAAACGAGGCGAGGTAGCGCATGCCTTAATCCCAGCACTTGGGAGGCTGGTGCCGTGGCTGAGGTTTGTGGTCTGATCACCATGTAGTAGGACAGTCAGTGTCACAGTTCCTGTGCATTTTGGCACTTAGCAGAATTGAGATTTTATTTTATTTATTTATTTATTTATTTATTTTTGTGGGACCGGGGATTATTTATTATTTTTATTCTTGTTTCAGAACCTTTGTTTATTCACTCATCTTTATGGCCAGCTCAGCCCACCCCGAGGGCAGGGCTGGCGCAGCATGTGGTGCCAGGGATCGAACCGCGGTCCCTGAAGCTGCCCAAGCTTCCCCAAGCAGGCGCTTTAGACCACTGAGCCATCCTGCCGGGCCCCCAGAATTGAGATTTTTAAACCAGTTTATTAACTGTGAAAGGTTTACCTTCTTGGCCAAGCTAAGCTAAGAAAAAAAGTTTTCTTTCCTTTTTTCTTTTTGCGGCAAGGAAAGCATGGTAATGAGATTTCCTGTCAAGATTTCAGTAGAAAAAGAGCAAAATAGCTCAGCGGATTAAAGCACTTACAAGCAGGGGCAGGAGCAGGGGGTTTGATCCCTGCCCCCCTCCAGCTGTGATCCCAGCTTTCGGGAGGCTGAAAACAGGTGGATCACTATGAGTCTGATCTAGTAGTTGTGAGACCCTGAACAACCTATTGTAGACCCTTCCCTAAAATGAAAAAAAAAAAAAAAATCAATAGAAGCAAAAATATTAGGACATTTGTGCAAAAGTTTAGATTGAGCAAATCCCTAAGAAGGAAGCAAAAGCAAAAATAAAAACTATGAACAACAAAGCTGAGGTCAGGGAGATATCTCAGCAGCATAAGCACCGTCCAGGAAAGTGCAGGCAGGACCTTGAGTTCGATTTCTGATAACAAAAACAAAGAGAAAAGGAAAGCTAAGAGATATGGAAGCTAGAAGTACTAGCGTTAATATAGATGTAAGGTTTAAAAAGATAAAAATAGAAAAGACAGGGGAAATGATGGGTAAATATTTACTGGAGTTTACAAAAACTCCTGACCAGAGGAGCCTGTATAGTGTCAAAGAGAAGGGAAATCCCATGTCTAGATGGTGAAATTTAAGACTGTCAAAGACAAAGTGAAAAATTTCCAGACAGGAACATAAGCAAAGATATAAAAATTAGGTTAACACAGATTTTTAGCGATCTTTTCCATGCATGAAGATAGTGGAGTAGTATTTTTGTACAGTATTGAAAGGAAAAAGTTTAAAACCTAGATTTTTATCTCTAGCAAAACTCAAGTAGGACTACTGTGTTTTATTTATAAATTTGCATACAAAACATGAGAAGACATCATCTTGTGAGAAGTTAACTGCTGTGGTAGATTTTTTTTTTTCTTTTTGAGACAGGGTCTTCACTATGCAGTTCAGGCTGGTCTTGAGCTCACTTTTGTAGCCCAAGCTAGTCTTGAACTCACACTGATCCTCCTGCCTCAGCCTCCCAAGTGCTGGGATTACAGGCGTGAGCCACCACGCCCAGCTCAATGTGGTAGAATTTTTTTTAAAAGTTGAACGAACATGAATATGTATGTCAGTAGCAGTGTTGCTTTGAATAGGCAATAAATAGCAGCATGATAATGGGATTGCTGGCAAGGAGACCAAAGGTGTGAGAGCTTCCTTCTGAATTTCTCACCCTAAGGGCATAGGTAGATAAGAATTATTTTCAGAAGGAGAAAATTTCTTTAAAAGAAATAGAAAAAGGGCTCATACTTAGAAACAGATTTGGTATTGCAAAAGGCCTAAATTTGTCATTTGAAGGATCTATAGATCACAGACTTAAAAAATATATCTAAAAAGATTCCAGGAGACAGCTAAAATGTAGGGGCATCTAACAAGGTTGACGTAGGTGGGGAAGGACAGGCAAATGCTCATCTAAAATCACTGGTTAGGCATTAGCCATATCACACACATTTGAAAGGGTTAGGTAGGGTTGAGTAGCTCATACAATGGTTAATATAAGCTCAAAATGGGGGTTGTAATTATTGGTAGAATGAAAATGTTTTTTTTTTTTTTTTTAAGAATTTTTTTGTTTTGTTTTATTTTATGTTTTCTTGTTTCAGAACTTTTGTTTATTTATTTATTTTTATGGCTGGCTCAGCCTGCCCTGAGGGCAGGGCTGGCGCAGCATGTGGTGCCAGGGATCGAACCACAGTCCCTGCAGTCGCCCGAGCTTTCCTAAGCAGGCACTTTAGACCACTGAGCCATCCTGCTGGGCTCCAGAACTAAAATGTTTCTAAAAACTTTTTTTTTTTATTCTAAAATAATTTCCTAATACTATATTTCCAGTCACTGTTTAATTGGATGTAATTATTTCTTAGCTTATGAGAATTACTTCAATTCAGGATCAGGATCCACTCATTCTATCAATTAGTAGCTCAAGTATATTAAAATCTATAGAGAATCCTCTTCTCCTATCCATGTCATTGCTGTCTGTAATTTTTGAATGTACTGTGTTCTACATTTAGATTCGACGCTGGGCCATCCTGACTGCAAGAAACCTTGGAAAAGTGGACAGAGATGATTATTATGACTTACAGGAAGTTTTAACTTGTCTTTTTAAAGTCATTGAGTTGGGCCTTTTAGAAAGTCCAGACATTTATACTTCTTCTGTCTTTGAAAAGGGTAAACTGATTCTTCTGCCCACACACATGTATGATACTACTAATTACAAAAACTACTGGTTAGGTGAGTATTCCTATATTTCTACAATTAATATCTTCCTGAGTGTCCTAAACTGGAGATCTCTTGGTGATTTGTCCTAAACTGCTAAATATAGGGTTTCTTGGTTCCCAGTTTATGTCTGTCACTAAATTGACTTAGTAGTTATATATGGGTGTATATGTGTGTGTGTGTGTATGTGTGTATATATATATATATATATATATATATATATATATATATACACACATACACACACACACACACACACCCATATATAACTTTTTTTTGTATTTCGTACAAGGTCTCAGTACACAGATGGACTCTTAGTGATCCTCCTGTTTTCAGCCTCCTAAGCACTGGGATTACAGGCGCATGACACCACACCCAGTCTCAGTGACCATCTTTTTTGAGACAGGGTCTTGCTATGCAGTTTAGGCTGGCCTTGAGCTCACTTTTGTAGCCCAGGCTGGTCTCGAACTCGCACCGATCCTCCTGCCTCAGCCTCCTGAGTGCTGGGATTACAGGCGTGCGCCACCACACCCGGCTTCATTGACCATCTTAGCGTGGCCTGCATGTGGTGCCAGGTGCGCCTGCCTAGCAGGTGCTTTAATCCACTGAGCTGTCTGGGTGGCCCTGAATGGTTATATAAGTAGTAGTACTAAACATTTATTCTGGAAATCAATAGAAGTGCATTGAAGCACTGTCAGGTAATTCTTTTATTTAAAGCAATATTAGAATAGCAAAGCATCAGTACTATATAGTAGTTGACTTTAAATGGGATTTGAGGGCCATGGAGATAGCTTGGCAGTGTAAGTGCCTGCCTGGCAAGCTCAAAGACACAGGTTCAATCCTTGGTACCACATACTGTGCTGGTGGATCACTGAGTACAAGCTGTGTAGACCCTGTACCAATAAGTAAATAAAATTTTTAAAATGAGATTTGACGGTAGTGCTTCTTTTCTAACATGTAATATCCAAGTCTTTAGGTCACACATTGTAAGTGGCAATAATTTTTTTCTTTGTGAGTAGTATGTAAAATACGGTACCTCTAAAAATTGAAGACATCATAAATAGTTGATAAAATACAAGTTTGTGGTAGTCACCTTAGAAATTGTTGTCTAAGTTAGTACCATTTTTCTCCTACACTCAAAAATGCTCAAATTTTATTGTTTTGAGAACAGATGTACCTGATTATCCAAGACTCAAATATTTGAGGAAATGGATTTTGTTTTTCTTCATCTTTTTGTCTTGTTTTGGTTTTTTCCCCTTTCTTTTTTGGCCAAAAGAAGGCGTTAATGCATCAGTTCAATAAAACCACCCTGATCTTACAGGTATTTGCATGTTGCTGACGATTCTTGAGGAGCAAGCCATGGATTCGCTATTGCTGGGCTCAGACAAACAAAATGATTTCATGCAATTAATCCTTCATACCATGGATAGGCAATCAGAAGGTAATTCACTGGCTAAAGCTTTGAGTACTGTGTTGATACGGTTTGAAAATGCTAGTGTCAGCCAGGCGTGGTGGCACATGCCTGTATTCGCAGCACTTGGGAGGCTAAGGCAGGAGGATTGGTGGGAGTTCAAGACTAGCTTGGGCTGCAAAAGTGAGCTCAAGGCCAGCCTGAACTGCATAGCAAGACCCTGTCTCAAAGAAAAGAAAAGGCTAGTGTCATTGCAAGAATTGGAGTAGAATAGAGTGTGGAGGAAAGAAGATGAACTTTCTTTTGTTTTTGAAGCAGGATCTCCCTGTAGAATCCAGGCTGGCCTTGAGCTCACTATGAAGTCCAGGCTGGCCTCAAACTCCACAGCAATCCTCCTGCCTCAGCCTCCGAGGACTGGATCGTGAACATGTGCTGCCATGTGTGGCAAGAATTAACTTTTTTATGGTTTAGATCCAGATATTCTTTAAGTTGGAAAGAACCTTTCAATTTTAGTACATTGAGCCTCAGCAGTCACAGGTGGCTGGGGTCGCAGTGTTAGATAACGCAGATAGTGGGCGTGCTGGTTGTCACCAAAGGCTCCCTTGGACAGTGCTGCTGTAGATGGCCTAAGGAACACGTGGTGGGACTGGAGCCCTTTCTCTTACTAGAGCCCACTTTGCTTTTGCTGACCCTATATGGTATCAAACTAATCCTGGAAGATGTGTGCTTCAAAAGAAGTGTTTCTGGTGTCTGTGAAGAAAGGACTGAGCAAAGGCTAAGCAGGCCAGGTGCAGCACGGTAAAGGTAGCATTCCTTATTTAAGTAACTTGACTATGGGTATAAATTTATTTGTGGCTGATTTTTTTTTTTCTTTAATGTGCTGCTGGTTCTATGTAGAAGAATAGTATATAAAATTTAGTGGCTGGGGAATATTTAATGCAGAAGGAAGCATTTGCATTGGGTTTCTTTTAAAGTGCTTGTCATTTTGAGGCAAGTCTCATAATGTAGTCCAGGCCGACCTTGAACTCACCATGTAGTCCAGGCTAGTCTCTTGGTGATCCTCATGCCTCAGCTTCTTGAGTGCTGGGATTATAGGTGTGGGCCACCAAGCCCAGCCACACTGGGTTTCTGGATGGATAGAATATTGATTTTTTTTTTTTTTTTTTTTTTTTTTTTTTGAGACAGGGTCTCACTATGCAGTTCAGGCTGGCCATAAGCTCACTTTTGTAGCCCAGGCTGGTCTCGAACTCGCACTGATCCTCTTGCCTCAGCCTCCCAAGTGCTGGGATTACAGGCGTGTGCCACCGTGCCCAGCTTAGAATATTGATTATTGATGCTAACAGCGAAAAGGACTGATTTGTCTTTGCTATGGTGTATGATTATGGAAATGAAAAATAAAGGAAAAGACAGCAAGATCTTTATACACACACACACACACACACACACACACACACATATATATTTTTTTTTTTTTTGGTTTGGCTGGCTGAGGTGCCTTAATGGTAAATGTGGGGATTGAACCACTGTCCCCTGTGCCTTAACTGGGATTGCCAGCACAGGCACTTAAACCACTGAGCTAACCTGAAAGCCCCCAAGATCTTTATAAATTCTTGACTAAGTTCTTTAGTCTTCTTGGAGATCCTGAGAAGCCATTGAAGGAGCTAGACGTGGTGGCATACATCTGTAATTTAGTACTCAGAATGCTGAGGCAGGAGGATCACTGCAAATTTGAGGCCAGCCTAGGTTACAAAGTGAGTTTTAGTCAGAACAGCCTCAACTGTTGAACCTGTCTGGAAAATTGTCCTGTAATCCAGCAACTGTTACATTGTGTTTCAGATGATAATGTGAACCCTTTCTGGCCAGCATTGCATTGTTTCATGGTAATTCTGGACCGGCTTGGATCTAAAGTCTGGGGTCAACTTATTGATCCTATTGAGGCCTTTCAAACCATTATCAACAATGGGAGCTATAATAGAGAGATCCAGAATATACGGAACAGCTCAATAAGGTTAGTTATGTTAAAGTCATGATTTTTAAAAAACTCTGTCTGTCTGTCTGTCTGTATGTCTGTCCTCTGTTTGGTCCAGTTACTTGCTGTGCAGCTCAGACTCATAGTGATTTCCTGTCTCAGCCTCCCCAGCACTGAGATTACAGGCATGCAGCACCACACCTAGTTTTGGAGCAGGCATGGTGTGCTTAGGGTTCTGGGGCCAGCATGGCATGAGGTATCAGGGATCAAACATGGGTGCTTGCTTTTGTCAGGCAGGCACTTGGACCACTGAGCTATCTTCCCCAGCCCTTGATGTCAGGATTTAAAATCTTCTCTGGGAGGAAGTGTGTTGTAACATGACTCAACAAAGCAGCTTTTATTGTGGCAAGTTTTTCCTCTTCATTTCAGTAATTTGTATTTATTCTTAATATAGGACCAAATTAGAATCAGAGCCATCTTTGGATGATATGGTGACTTGTAGCCAGATTGTATACAATTACAATCCTGAAAAGACAAAAAAGGTAAAAAGCCCTTTCAGAATTCAGTGATACTGTGTGGATGTTGTGTTTTTCGTAATTAGCTGACTTTATGATGTGTAGCTGTTGGGAATCACTTGTTCCATAAAGGCCTTTGCATTGAACGGACGTAGTGTATGTGAGGGAAAATGAATTCTGGCCACACTATGCGCGCCGTAGGACACTTTAAAGTACGTGGAAGGTTATGAAGTAGGGGGAGAGTGGCATGCTGATAGTCAGGGCTAGCTCCTGCAAAGAAAGCCAGAGCACACAGCACTGGTATTAAAACTGGTGTCAGCACTCAGCTTATATTTTTTAATTTTTTAATTTTTTATTTATTTATTTTTTTGTCTTTTTGAGACAGGGTCTTGCTGTGCAGTTAAGGTTGACCTTGAGCTCACTTTCGTAGCCCAGGCTGGTCTCACACTCGCACCGATCCTCCTGCCTCAGCCTCCGAGTGCTGGGAGATCCTCCTGCCTCAGCCTCCGAGTGCTGGGATTACAGGCGTGAGCCACCACGCCCGGCTTCAGCTTACATATTTTAAAATCCAATTTTATTGGTACATTTTATTGGTAAATTTTAGATATAAATAATGATCACTTAGCCGGGCGTGGTGGCGCATGCCTGTAATCCCAGTACTTGGGAGGCTGAGGCAGGAGGATCAGTGCAAGTTTGAGACCATCCTGGGCTACAAAAGTGAGCTCACAGCCAGTCTCAACTGCATAGTGAGACCCTGTCTCAAAAAGACAAAATAATAATAATAATAATAATAGTCACTTATAAAGAATTCATACCTCTGTATGATACAACTTTTTCCATTCCTGTATCTTCTCTTCAGCCCTATTCATCTGCAAAAACTTTGTATTCATGTTTTCCTTTTTTTTTTTGTTAACTTTTCCCTTCCTTTTCTCTCCCTCTTCGGTAGTCCCTCCCCATTGGAACATTTTCTTCTTATTCCACAATACCTAATACACGTGGGTCCTTAAGGAGTCCACATCTTCTTTACTCACCACTGGGTGGGCACTTGGGTTGTTTCTGAGATTTGGCTGTTGCAAACTACCGCTTGAATGCCGGTGTGCTTTATCACTCTGGAATGACTCAGCTTGTATTTTTTACTTCTTGGGGATCTAAGTATGTTAGAAACAATACATATAAAGTAAGGTAGAAAAGTTGAGGAATGTGTTTTCTTTTTTACAATTTGAGTGTTAACCCTGTCATAGTATTTATAAATATATATGAATGAATTTTTTTTTTTTTTTTTTTTTTTAGGATTTAGGATGGAGATCAGCCATTTGCCCAGATTATTGTCCTAATATGTATGAAGAAATGGAAACATTAGCCAGTGTCCTTCAGTCTGATATTGGCCAAGACATGCGTGTTCATAACAGCACATTTCTCTGGTTTATACCGTTTATTCAGTCTCTGATGGATCTTAAGGATTTGGGTGTGGCTTACATCGTAGAGGTTATTCATCATCTGTACTCTCAAGTCAAAGATGTCCTCAACCAGACAGATGCCGTGTGTGACAAAGTCACTGAATTTTTTCTTCTAATTTTGGTATCAGTGATTGAACTGCATAGAAATAAAAAATGTCTGCATTTGCTCTGGGTTAGTTCCCAGCAATGGGTAGCAGCCGTGGTGAAATGTGCCAAGCTTCCAACTAGTGCGTTTGTGCGGAGTTCTGAGAAATCAGCTGGAAGTTGTTCCAGAGGAACAGCAGTGGGAACATCGCTGTCACTGCTTTCGATGCCATGTAACTCTGTACAGCTTGCTTGTGTGCAGCTGATTAGAAGTCTCCTGAAAGAAGGTTATCAGCTCGGTCAGCACATGCTGTGCAAGCAGTTCTGGGATAAGCTTAACCTGTTCCTTCGAGGAAATTTATCTCTAGGTTGGCAGTTGACTAGTCAGGAAACTCATGAGTTACAAAATTGTTTAAAACAAATCATTAAAAATATAAGATTAAAAGTACCTCAGGGTAACTCTTCTATGGATCTGGTTTCTCCATGTAAAACCACACCTGCATCTTTTAAAGAAGAAAGTGAACAAATGAAGTCTAAAGATACCCACTTTTTGGAAAATTCCAGTTCAACATTTTTTAAAGAGCCAGTGAAAACTGAGGCTGACCATGTGCCAGAACACATACTGACTAAAGCAAGCAACACTGTGGAGGAGAGGAACAGAGACTACACCTGTGTGAGGGATTTGAATGTTGAAGACAATTTCTCAGCTGATTCAGGGTTAAAGCAAAGCAGCAAAAGCTGTGTTACTGAAAGAGCTAAAGGTCACACTAAAGTAAGTAAAGTGAAGGAGGTATCTGTGAAAGAGAACTCTTCACCTACAGCACAAATTTGTACTTCACGAAATGGTCCAGGAGGTGACAGAGAAATAATAGTGACGCCTTCACGGACTGATTCTGGTACTGACTCTTCAGAACAGGTGTCCACCTCAGATGTGGATTTCTCCTTAAGTGACAAAGCTCTTGGTAAAAGCTCAAAACCAAAAACAAAAGAAAAAAAAGATGAAATCTGTGCCAGGTTATCACATGTCATAAAGAAGCAACAGAAGAAAAGTACTGTGGTGGGTAATTCTGTCAGTTTACGGGAAAATCTGGTATATAACACAGAGAATTTCTCTTCAGGAAAAAGTACACATGTTCAAAAAAGGAATAGAGCCGCGCACAGTTCGTCTTTGGACCTCCATTGTATTATGGATGGTGAGAATGAACAGAAACCAGAAGACAGTTCATTGCTGAAAAAGAAGCAATTAAAGAATGAAGAATTAGGCATTTTTTCTTCCCATGGAAATAGTTGTGAAGTACAGGAGTGTCATGATGAGAAAGAATTGGTTTCTTTTACAGAAATGACTGATACTCTGGTAAAGAAGACATCTCCCCGTAAGGAGCCAGTGACTATACCTGAATCAAGAGAAAAGGAGATGAGTAAGAATGCATCTCTGATTTCCTCTGATGTGCAAGAAGAACCATTTCCTGGCATCAGTCCGAAGTCTGACACCTTAAATTCTCAGGTAGACAGAGACCTCCACAAGCTATCTTTAATAGCTCAAGCTAGTGTTATTAAATTCCCCACTGATATAACTCCAGACTCACTCCAGCTGCAAAAAAAAGTAAAAGCTAATGAAAGCTATCTTTCAGTTCATAGTGATGTGGACAGCTACCGTGGACAAATTATTGTTATTTCAGATTCTGATGATGAAGACGAAAGACTTGTGTGTTTTGAGAAGAACACTGAAAAGGACAAAACATGCCTTAAAGATGGTAATCTAGGGCAGCACGATGCCATGGTTAACGCTGACGCAGACAAAGAGCTCATAAAGGGGGAAGTGACGACATCTTTTCTATTTGAGGATTCTGATTCACAAGTTTTTGAATTTGAAAGTCAATCTCAAGTGTTTTCAGTTTGGCAGGATCAAAAAAACAAGAATTCAGTTGAAGAGGGGAGAAAAGATTCGTGTGTGACTCATGTAGCTGACAGCACAAATAATTGGGGTTGTGGTACAGCCTCGTGTATGTCTGAAGAGGTGGCTCAGAAAGTAGCAGAGGACACTGAAGAGCATACCGAAGCACATAGTACTGGTTCTGTTAAGGTGTCCTGTGAAGTTGAAGTAAAAAGTCCTAACAGAAAGCATGTTAAAAATTCTAAGACTGACAGTCCTTCACAGCCTTCTTCTGCCGGAAACACGAACTGGTCTGATGTTCTTAATGAGAGAGATCTTCCTGAAAATGAGTTAAAAAGTAGCGAGATAAGTACCACAACTCCTAGCTCAAGGGTTCAGAGAGCCACTGCCACTCCCCAGAAGAAGTCTCCTACAAAGGCTCGTCCTTCAAAACCCACTAGGAAAACACCAGTTTCTAAAACGCCTAAGAAAACACATGCAGATGGCAAAAAAGGGCAGAGTAAAAGTTCACATATCCTAAGTTGTCGAACAACTCCTGCCGTAGTGCCACCAAAGAAATCTCGCCAGTGTCCTGAACCAACTTCGGTGGCTGAGAAGCTTGGGCTGAAAAAAGGTCCCCGGAGGGCGTTGGAGTTGTCCCAGAGATCTTTAGACTATACGGCTCAGTTACGGAATCATGGCAAGACTGTTGGAGTAGTCAGTACTTCCAAAAAGACTGTGAGAAATAGTAAGAAACTGCTGCCCAGTCGGGATCTCGAGTTACAAAGGCAGGTGCAGCAGAGATCACACAAGAGAAGAAAAGAAGCTTGTGTTGGTGAAGACTCAAATGTTGTAAGAGCAGGGACATGTAGGACACAGAATTCTCACGTAGTTGTACCAGAATTTGAGAGGTTAGATTGTAATTCCACAGGACCCGGGGTAGTCTTTAACAGCGCTGAAAAAGAGTTTGTGAACTTCCTGCCTTCAGAAGCAGAAGCCCTAAAGGCAGAGTGTGTTTCTCAGACGAGTGACACGGCTTATTTTTTGAAGCAGCATGATTCCAGAGTGTTAAATGGCGGAATCCCAACAGATGAAATTTCGACTCTGTCTACTACAGAGGACCCTTTAAATAGAGGTGACCCAACAGGGCATCAGGCAGCAGTGGCAACTCTGAAAGAACTGGTACTGGAATCTAGTAGTGATACTGATGATGATAATTTATTTTTAACACAGCACACTCCTGAAGACATGGATTTATGTTCACAGATGGGTGAGAGTGACAAACTCATTGAAGTGGTTTGTGGAGAAGAAAGAGCGCAGGTAGAAGGTCCTGTAAGTTGGCCTCAGTTGGCACAGAGGGGCACACAGTGTAAATACAAAGACTGTGTAGAAACCCCGAAAAGCCAGAGTGAATATTGTTCAAGACACTTGGAAGCTAAAGCAGATGATGCTGTATTTCGTAAACCTGGCTTGCCTCCTGTAAGGAGACCTTCTACCACTAAGATTTTTAGCTCAAGTTCACGAACTGCTCATCTTTCCAAATCTTTGGAAAGTTCTCCAGTACTACCATTGGGTCTAAAAAATAAATCCAAAGGGATACAGTCTGTTTCCGAAGTGCCACAGCCCGTTTCACAGGCATTTCAGAAGCCAGCAGGTGAAGTGTATAGTGTGTGCGGTGCTCCTCGGTCTCACGGGCAGCCTTATAAACTGCCCCTCATGGAAAGCCAAAACTTTTCTGCCTCCCCACCAATGCAGTCATCACAGTCAATCTCCGACATCTTCATTAAAGAAATCTTAAAATGGAAATATGAAATGTTTTTGAACTTCGATCAGTGTGGACCTCCGGCGAGTCTTTGTCAGTCCATCTCAAGACCAGTGCCTGTCAGATTTCGAGACCACAGAGAGTATTTTCATGTTTTTTTACCTTTGATAATATTGAATACTTTTGAAACAGTAAGTATGCTTGATACGTTTGGCTTTTCAGACTTTGTATGTTCCTCCTCCTCTTTTGAGTAATAGTTATAGTGTATGGCTGAAGTAACTGACCTGTCTGATTTAGGTGTGGCTGGCTTTTTGTACTGATTTTGTACTGGCTCTTCTCAATGCCAGTGATACAATGTAGCCTTTCCCCTCTGGAGTTTCAGACCTGCTTCAGGGTGCTGATGTAACATGGAGGTAGCAAGCTAGGCGTAGGGTAGGGGGCATGCTGATCTGAACACAGATGAAAGAAGGCTTCTGGGAGGAGACGGGTTCCCAGCTGCATCTTGAAAAAGTAATGTAGGCAAGACAGTTACCATGGGTTTCTTGAGAGGTAAATTCATTGGATGACGCTATGAATTACAAATTCTTTCCTTGTCTCTCTTCCCCTCCGCACCTCTTTTTCTGTCTCTTTGACCCCAGCATGTTGCTTGCATTCTGGTTTTTCTCTTCACTGTTTGACTGGCATTGCCAAGTAAAGAACAGAATTCCCTGTTTCATTTTAACCTCAGAGCTAGTGTAGCATGTATGTGTAGTCCCAGCAGCTTGGGTGGCTGAGACTGAGGCATCACTTGAGCCTAGGAGTCTGAGGCCAACCTGGACAGCATAGTGAGACCCTGTCATAAAGAGGGAGGAAAAGACAGAAAAAAAAAAAAAAAAAAAAAGTGAATGCTTTAGTGTGAGCATTCATGTATGTTTTAAAGGATGATTTTGAAATTTCAAGGCAGAATACAACCTTTTAAGTTGCACATTGAGATTTCCTTTTTAGTTCATCAAGAAAGTTTTGGGTGACCAGTGTTTGGACTAGGGAGCTGTAGCATGTATCAGGGTATGGTTTTTTCCTGTCACCCTGTGTTGCAGGTAGAAAATGAACTGTGGAAAGGCAGGCATAGAGACAGCAGATTGACAGTGGCCCAGGAGGGCTTGTTTTGGGGTGGTAGCTGCGGAATGGAGAAGAATGAATATATTGGGAGTAGATTTTGAAAAAAAAAAAAAAGAAAAAAAATAGGAGTTTGTAATGGAATGAATATGGGAGAAGAGATTGTTAGGTACAAAACCCATGCAGTCGGCCAGACCAGGCATTGCGATGCAAGAAGACCTACTGGAGGTAGAAGCAAGTGGCTGGCTGTCTACAGGACTGAGAGCCCTGGACAAAAGGAGACAGGATTTTATAGGGCTTGTAGGGGAGAGTGTGGGCCGGAATGGCTGAGGGAGCGCTAATCTTACAGGGCTACCTGGTCTGTTGGGAACCTTCTATGTTAACAAACGAGAGTTTCTGTGGTTTCCTGCCCAGGTCGAAGGGGCAGACTTGTTTTGTGGTTGGCCCTGCCTCAGGGCCAAAAGGAAGTGAACCTTGGGGTGAGGGTAAGGATCCTAACTTACCAGAGATGATGGTTGGATTTGGGGTTTAAGCGTCTGGTTAGATCATAATTTTGTTTCCTTGTTCGTGGAAGTGATAGTGCCAAGGCCACGGGAATGGCTTCATGTGTCAGACTAATGGGTTACAAGTCCCTGGAGTGCCTAGGGGCACATGTGGGTTCTCGGTGTGGGGAGGAAAAAGCACACCAAGCTAGCATTACCCAGATGGAAATTGAAGCAGAATGGAAGTTTCAGGTTACCCTGTTTTTCTTTTTCCTTACTGTGTGCAAGCACACTGTTCGGGTATTTCATGAAGCAGGCCAGAAAGTTGCAGCAGACAGTGGTAGAGTGGCACTGTACCAGCTCCTCTGCGACGTTGTATTCCTTGGTTCATGAGTGACCACTCCTTTCTCAGTCCCTTGAGTCCTAGGGTTGGATTATTATGAGGGGATCAGAATTTAGAAAGTTAAGCACCAGAGTACATGAAGGGATTTGTTTTATTTTATTTTATTTATTTTTTTTTTTAGCTCATGACCTTGCAGTTGCCAGGTGGGTGCTTGTGCTGGGATTGTAATGTTGAAATGCTTATTCCACCACTCATGTGCAGAGGCACAGAGCTATGTAGTGCTAGGAGTTAGCCTTTTGTTCCCCAGGGTACCTGTCCATCTCATTCCAATTTGAATCCCCCTGTAGTATATAATCTCTGTAAAAAAAGAAAATTGATCAGCATAGAAGACATAAGCAGAGTTAGTGGCGCTGTCAGAACAGACTGGAGTCATAAACATGTCAGGCATTTCAAAGAACAAGAAGGAAGACCTCAGAGGGGCCGGCCCAAAAGTTCAGCAGGTTCAGGGACCAGGGTTCTTCCCTGGCATGGCATGGGGTGTCGGCCCCACCCCCAGGGCATGCTGACATGGTGATGGTGATGGAGACTGGGCCTGGTGGTGCGAGCCTGTAATCCCAGCACTTGAGACGCTGAAGACGGAATCACTGTGAGTCTGATCCATGTAGTGAGACCCTGTAGACCCTGTACTAAAAAAAAAAAAAAAAAAAAAAACCTAGCAAACCAGAGATAGTAGGAATGGAAGATACAATAGTTAAAGAACTCAGTAAACCGTGCATGGTGCGTAGACACAGCTGGAAAAAGGTGAGAAAGCTAGGCAGACATGAAATATATCTCCCATAAGGCATAAGAAAAAGAATGGAAAATAAAACTGAAGGATGGATAGAGGCTTAATAAATATGTATTAAGGATCTCGGAAAAAGAAAGATTAAACCGAGGTAGTAAGTTGAAACCCTAGTAGAATTGCTGTTTCAGTACACGATTTCTGTGTAAAATGTTCACGTAGAGTGCTATATCAAACGTCCCCAGTTAAAAATATGAAAGAAGATGTAGACACTCAGAATTAGCCTGATAGTAAAAATATGAGGTACTTAATGGAGAATGCAGAAAAGCTGTATTTCAAGAGCTATATTTTATTCAAAATGGAGAGAAGTACCATGTTCATGGATGGAAAAACTTCATATTGTAAAGGTTAACCAAAAATTATATAATTCAAAAGTATTTTGAGGAGCTTGATAAACTTTCAAATTTGTAAGAAAAAGTAAAATTGAAAAGAACAGCATCATTAAGGGTAGTGGACAAACTTGCCTTGTGTAATACAGGAGATTGCTAAGCCATAGCAGTAGACAGTGGCCTAGGAAAAGCCACTCCACTAAGACAGAATAGGGGCCCATGGCTCCTGAGCATGAGCTCTGCATGAGTGGTAACCTAACGGACCCCACAGACCCTCGAGCAAAGGGTGGGAAAAGGCTTGGAAGAAGATAGGCTGGTTGTGTAGTTACTCTGCATATATTTCAGGTAAGCCCCCTGCACTAGCCTTCCTCGATGTGGGGTCGTAGCTGTGACCCAGCCATGTCAAGTGGAATGTCCTAGAAGTAAACATTTCATGAGCTTTAATTGTGCCCGTGCTAAGTAGCACAAAGAAATCCAGCCCAGGATTGGAGTATGCAGAGTTAATCAGAAGAAGGAAGTTAAAATACTGAAAGATTTCCAAGATACTAGTAACGAGGATGTAAAAGACTTACGTAAATTGGGGCTGGGGAGATAGCTCCGAGGCACAAGTGCCTGCTGGGCAAGTGCAAGGTTGTGAGTTCGAACCCTGGTCCCACAAAAAAAAAAAAGACTTACGTAAATTAATAATAGAGATCCAGTAGATGGACAACAAATAGCCAGCGTAAGGAAAACCCTAATCCGTGGCTACTGTTTGTGTCGAGCTGTCCGCAAAGCTTCACGGTCTGGGTTTCTTTTGGAGCTGAAAGAATCTGGTGTGTGATTGATTCACAGTGCAGTGCTGGGATGAAGGCTGAGTGCCGCCGGATCAGGTCAGTGCCCTGACTACGCTGGCACTACCTTAATCCCAGTGGATTGGAAACAGTACACAGGACAGAGAGAAGCTGGTCTGCTGCTCCTTCGCTGCTTTTGCTGTGTCCCGCCACCTTTGCCCCTTTGCCCCCTCTTTCATGGGCCACCTGCCGTGGAGTGAGTCCATCATGTGCTGAGACCTCTACAAGCTGAGCTAAACAGACCTCACCTCCTTTAACTGTTGGGTATTTTGTCTCAACAGTGAGAAGGGTAAGACAGTGGCAACACGTATATGAAGTGTTACTCAAGCTGAAATCATGGGGATGGTGGGCCGCAGTTGGTGTTCCTTTACGACCTCGGAGTCTTAGCCTTGTACACCTGGCCATCCACAGGGATTTATTTGGGGGGGGTTTTGGAGTTGTAGCAGCTAACAGGACAGATGTTTAAAGTAGTGTTTACTTTTAGGGAAAATGTACTATACAGCAGGCAGTTCCTGAAGACTTAAAAAATATGTTGATTGAGACCAGGGATGCAGTTTAGTGTGAAGCGCAGCATCTGCAGGGCAAGCACATGGTCCTGAATTTGACTCCTAGTTGATTCCAATGTCAGTTACAGTACCACGCTGTTGTATATGTAGCGCACACCCAGTGGTACCGATAGACACAGTGCCATGGCGGTGGCCAAGGTGGGTGCGGCGAGGGCAGAGGGTTGGACCTAGCGAAGGGCCTTGCCTGGACTAAGGATGGTGGAGTGCCGTGAAATGAAGATGTGGATTAACTGTCGAGAAACTTTCCCTAAGAAAGAGACAGGAAATCATTAGGTTTAGTGGAGGACAGAATTGGGGCCATCTAAATGTTCTGATATTCAGGAATCTTGCTTTCTAACTGCATGATTTTTTTATCCTCTTAAGCTAGTGGATTTTCTTAATCTTACTATTATTTAGTGTAAGATAAAAAGCTCTTGCCATGTATAAGTTTTTCATTTCCTAGATCCAAATAGGCTATGAATCTAGAAGCATTGCGTCAAACATACAAGCCAGTGAGTGAGTGTGCAGAGTATGCTCATTAGGAATTTACATCCGAGTCTCTCGGTGGTAGCTCCAGAGGCTCAGCACTCACTGACCTGGCCTCGGAGCTCTTCTCTAGCCTCCTCTTCTCTCCCCTCTTTGGGATATGGGAGGAGCGTGAGGTCTCCTGTGCGGCCTCAGGCAGATTCCGTGATGTCCAAGGTGAGCAGTGACGTTGTGTTGCTGTGCCGTTTTCTTTCTTACTCTTGGTTATACGTAGCGGGATGCATGTGTGTGGCTTTATTGAGAAATACTGTGCCGTGAAATACACCTTCCAAAGTGTCCAGTTGTTCTTAGTGAACCTCGAGCGTTGCACAAGCATTGCCATCATCCAGATGTAGACCATTTCTGTAGTACTGTGACTGTCTCTTGTGCCATTTGCAGTCAGCCCTTTCCTGTCACCAGCCTCAGGCAAGTACTAATCTGTTTACTACTTCTTGCACAGGTTTGCCTTTCTCAGCGTCCGTTTGTGTAGGGCTCCCAAGAGTACAGTGGCATCTGACTCCTTTTGGTTACTGTGGTTCTGAGCGTTCATCTGTGTTGTAGCTTTTGTTGCTATTTCTTGGCTTTTTATTGTCAGGCGAGACTGCACTGTGTGCTTAGGTGACTGTCCGCATGGAAGTAGCCCATTTGTTTATTCCAGGATTTGGGGATGGTGAATATTGCTGTGCTGGGAACGCAGGCTGCTCCTCTTAGCCCCAGTGGTATTGGGGATTGAACTTGGCCTTCACACTAAGCCACTTGCCCAGTCTTTTCTTATTTTTAATTTTGAGACAGGCTCACTAAATTACATTTCCCAGGCTGAGCTTGAACTTGTAGCCACTGCCTCAGCCTCCAGGATGTTGGGATTACAGTTACAAGTCACCACACCTGGCTTAGAAGCCGTTCTGAAGATGAGCCCATTGCTTACCACACTTCAGAGCACTCTGGGTGTGGATTGAGTG
Organism: Myocastor coypus; assembly: GCA_004027025.1. NCBI lineage: Eukaryota > Metazoa > Chordata > Mammalia > Rodentia > Myocastoridae > Myocastor > Myocastor coypus. Next base: position 2,511 of record PVJA010015815.1, on the reverse strand, counting down.
GTACAAACTGATCATAACTGTCTAGGTCAGGGGTTCTCAACCTGTGGGTTGCAACCCTGGTGGGGTCGAATGACCAAAACACAGGGGTTACCTTAAAGCCATTCCGAATCATAACTGTAGCAAAATTAGAGTTTTGAAGTAGCCACCAAAATTATTTCTTGGTTTGGGGTTGCCACAACATGAGGAACTGTATTGCAGGGTCATGGCATTAGAAAGATTGAGAACCACTGTCTGGGTTGAGAATCTGACCTTGTGAGCAGACCATACTCGTTTAGTGTCCCCTCACACCCTGTCCACAGCATGATGTTTGTGGAGTCTTGACTTTTTTTAGGGCGGAGGCAGCGTGACACCAGTAGTGTTTGGTGATGTATTTCATTAGAGGTCAGTTATAGAATTAAATGCCTATCTGGTTAAGATGTTAGAGTTTGATAAAACTTTTTTTTTTTTTTTTTTTTAATTTACCAGGAATCTCACTCAGGACCTTGTGTTTGCCAGGCAGGTGTTATGCCACCGAGTTACATCCCTGGCCCCTAAAGCCCATCTTAAGGCCTAAAATAGCTTAAAAGTTTTATGCGCTTAAAAGTTTAGCCCGTAAATCAGTTGATTCCTGCTAGTGGTCTCCTTTGTAAGTTTGGGCTCAGGAGTACTCCTCTTTTATTTCTGGGAAGATACCCCAGGGTGCTTGAGAGTTTGGGACTTTGGCATGTTGGGAGATGGGTACAGGGCAGCTTAGAAGCTGTCAGGATGATGGCTCACTGCTGAGGTCAGAGCTCTGCAGGGGCCCTGGAGTCCTTCAGAGCCTGGTGGCCTGCAGCGCACATGTGCAGCGGTGGGGCAGTAACCATGGGGGCTGGAGGCACAGGCCGTGCAGCTAGTCAGCTGGGAGTGCAGTATGTAAGTATGACAGATTGGATTCACTTAAACATCTCTAAGCTCATGGCTACTAAATTGGACGGGTGGTTTTATTTTTATTTTTTATTTTTTATTTTTTTAAAATTTTTTTGTCTTTTTGAGACAGGGTCTTGCTATGCAGTTGAGGCTGGCCTTGAGTTCACTTTTGTAGCCCAGGCTGGTCTCGAACTCACACCAATCCTCCTGCTTCAGCCTCCCGAGTGCTGGGATTATAGGCGTGAGCCACCACGCCTGGCTTGGACGGGTGGTTTTAGATTATTTTAGTAAACTGCTGCAAAATAATTTTAGGTTGTCACTCTAGGGTCTGGATTTTAACTCTTACTTACTTTGGAAGTTTTACTCTTTGGCATGGCTTTCTAAACCTTTTTTGCTTTCTCAATTTGCTTTTCTTGCTTATGTAGGTGGCGCAGGAATGGATGAGCTCTCCAAATAAAGAGACTTTCTATCAGTTGCATTTACGAAAATTTCCAGCTGATTATAAAAAAACCTGGGAATTTGTAGGTAAGACCTTATGAAAGAATAATTGGAGATTTCGGCTCTATAGAGGAGCCATCAACATAAACTGAATTTTCTAAGACAGGTGGGTTTTGTTTTTGCAGTACTGGAGATTGAACCCAGAGTCTTGTACGTACTAGTAGGCAAGTGCTGTAGCATTTAGTTACAGCCCCACGAAGAAAACAAAAATTTTTGCCTTTGTGAAATTTGTATTCTTTTTTCATTTAATGTGTTTTAAGTATTTCAGTATTATTTGATAACAGTATATTTAATAGTTACAGTGCCTTTCTAGAAGCGTGTTCCATAGTTATTTAACCAATTATCTCTAGTGAGACTTAAGAAATACTTAAAATTTTTCAGTATCATAGGGGCTGGGAACATAGCTCAGTAGGATTAAGCATTTGTCTGGCAAGCACAAGGGCCTGAGTTCAATCCCTGGTTCTGGGAAAAAAAAAAAAAAAAAAGACTATGAATAATCTCTTTGCTAGAAAAAGCCAGACACATATTTGAAGACTTTTGATTCTTACTGCCTTTGTGCCAACAAAAGGAATACCACTGATGTTAGGATATAGGGATGTAGGGATTTTTTGTTTGTTTGTTTTCTTGTCTTTTTGAGATAGGATCTTGCCACACAGTTCAGGCTGGCCTTGAGCGCACTTTTGTAGCCCCGGCTGGTCTCGAACTCACAGTGATAGCCTCCCAAGTGTTGGGATTACAGGCATGCGCCACCACTCCCATCCAGGGATGTGTGTTTGTCTTGTGCTGATTTAGACGTTTTTCCTCAGTTCTGTGTGTAAATGTGTATGTCATTCACAGGACCTTGCACTTGCCAGGCAGGTACTTGTGCCCCTGAGCTATTTCCCCAGCCCTATTTCTGTTCTTAGAGTTGTCTATATCTTGTCTTTTTTTTTTTTTTTTTTTTTCTGGTAAAAGATTTCTTAATTTGTATATATTATTGCACACCTTTTTTTTGGTTTCATTATTCCCTTTTAACTTGCCCTTTTTTTGTTTTTTCTTTCCTGTATTTAGGACAGGGTCTACTGGGCCTCCTGTAGAGACCTGTACGCATCTAATACTTAGATGGGACTCGGAATTCATCATGAT
>PVJA010015814.1:20559-44848 GCA_004027025.1 Myocastor coypus | reverse complement strand
CTCCTCCTCCTCCTCCTCCTCCTCCTCCTCTATGAGATTAAAGGTCTTCCTCCCCCTTTTCTACTTAATACAGTATTGGGACACACAGATGACTCTACGAAGTTATGGCATACAGTCACAACTACATGATACCTCCTTCCAGAAACCATATTCCATGTACCACCTTTGAGTACCATGGAGCATGGTGGGAAGACCATGGTACTTCCTAGCACATAGTTCTTGATACCAATTATTTTACAAGGGAACATAGCAACTTGTCTAGTGAAATTCATGGTCCATGGAACTTGACCCAGTGAGAGGGACTGGGTAAATCTGATACCTATGGTGTGTGTTCACATGATAAAGAGCTCTGGATTTGGGAATTCACTCTTTAAAAGGACCCTGGCAAGTCTTTCTCTCTTCTACCAGAAATATTAGGGGCATAGTCTAGAAAGATGCTGGGCACATGAGGCTATCTGGGGAAACAACTAATAGGACATCTTAGAAAATATACCCTTATTATCCATCTGTCTTCAGTGATGTTTATTGGTGGTTGATCATGATCTCTTTCCTCAGACTTCTTTGTGCAAAGGAAGCCATGGCAAAGATGAAGATGAATATGAGTTTTCTAGAGTTGAGTAAAACTTATGAGATGGGTCAGAGGATCAGTAGGAAGATTTTCCTCTTGGCTATCTCTTTCATTGAATGGTCCAGCAAAAATATTGCGCTGGAGAATAGCTTGGCAAATTTCTCCATGCGTATGGCTTAAGTGTCTGAACTCTCTTCACATGTGGTGTCATGTCTCAGTTGGCCACTGCTATGGTTTGGATGAATGACCCCCATGTTCAAGTGTTAAAGGCTTGGGCCCCAAGATGATGCTATTGCAAAGAAAGTTCTGTGGACTTTCAGGGGTGAGTCCTAGTGAGAGGTCCCTTAAGTTATAGGGGCATTCTGCTGAAGAGAATTGTGGGAAATAGCCTGTTCTCTTGTCTACTTTTGGATCATGATGTTATCAGTTGCTCAGAGACTCATAACCAGTGTGCTTACTCATCTTGGACTTGAACCTGTACACTGAGACCGTGATGGTGAAGCTTTTAGAGTTTTAGTGATGCAAACAGCTCACTGATGTACATGTGCCACAGGTTCACTTTAAATTATGAGCTAAATAATAATTTTTCTACTAAATTAACTGGATCAGTGTTATGGTTTACTCCTGTCCCCCAAAAGTGGATTCATCAGCTGATGAGTTCCATAATTGAGTAAGGTCTGGTGAGAAGGTGGTCACTTGGGGCATGACCTAAAGGGTGCACTCTTGTTCTCAGCTTCTTTCTCTCTGTTTCCTGGCTAATATGAAGTGAGTTATTATTTTCCATGCTCCTCCACTATGCGCACCTTTTTGCCTTGGAACCAGCCAGCTTTGGAATGAATTCACTGGAAATTGTGAGACAAATAACCCTCTCTTTTTAGTTGTATGTGTTGGATTTTTTTTTTTTTCTAGCAATGGAAAAATTGACTAATACATTCAGGCACATTGTAGCAGCAATGTGAAGCTGACTAATGCATTACATGTGATCTAGCCCTGGATGTACCCCAGGACCATGTCAGAGGAATTGTGGTTTCATGAGTAGGAGAGAGTCTGTGTCCCAGTGGTTGGTTTTCACGGACTAAAAAGCAAGTATGGGTAAGACCTATGGCCACCATGTGCCTATTAATCCTTAGTATAGCAGCACGAACCATCTGTTTTTCCTTTTTGGCATTCTCTTGGATCAAAAGAAAGAGAGTGAGACCACAGGGAAGAGTACTGGGGAACGTAGAGAACATTCATGTAATGGAAGGTACCGGAGTCTCAAGTCCCAACCACCAACACAGGCCCGAATGTGAGAGTGGCCACGTTTATGGGTGATGGATAAGATGAAGTTTGTGGTTTGTGTTGGCAGGCACAAGTATGTCTCAAAACTCAGGTAATGGAGAGAAGTAAGCCAAAATGGAACTCAGAGGAAATATCATAGTCACATAATACCCTCCTGCTTTGTTTGAGCTAGAACATGACCCTTAACTTTCCTGGATTCATTATCGTCATTGTGAAGTATTGAGGACCATCTGGGTGACTTTCCTTGTAAGAGGAGCAATTTTCTTCATTTTGGCTGAGCCTAACTGTGTTTTCATTAATGTATACAGATCTGGCTAGGACTTTTCTTTATCCCTTCATTTGGCTTTAAGCAATGCCTATTGGTCCTTCCCTGAAACACCTACCTATTGTTCCCTGTGTAATCTGGGAGAGGTAGGATGAAGAGCGGATGCTTCACATTATTGGCTGACTTCTTGGGGCTGGAAAGATTACGCATCAGTGCTGTAGCATCAGCTCCAAACATTAGCTGTTATCTCAGTTGTGTAATGCAGATTCTTCTTTCTGCATATCCTCTCTGCATATTGCAGAGATAAATGCAGGCCTCCTACCTAGCCCAGCTCCCAGCACTCACCTGCTTCCCACTGTTCTCAGAGCCACTCACCCTCAGGCCATTCCTTTCTTCATGAATGAATAAAACACAGGTTCAACCTTGGATGAAGGCTGTTGTTCTGGATAGTCATCATCATAGCTGAACTTAGGACCCTTTGACTCTCCGTAACTACAAATATGCCTTTGGGTTGCACTGGAAGTGGTAGATTGAGATTAACTCACTAGAATTCCAATAACTTTCCATGGGATTACAAATATAAGCTTCAAGCACCAAGATAGAGAACAGAAAGAGCTCTCTATAGTAAAGAAACATTAGTCTGAACCACAGAAGGAGGCTGGGAAGAACAGAACAAGGGTGAGCAAAGCTAAAGTGGAAAGCTAGGCAGCTTCTACTCTAGCTCAAAATTCTGACTTCTAGTAGCTCATGCTTGGTCCTTCTCACTCTAGGGGGGAGGAATGATCTCTTCCACATTAGCAGATGCTAGCCACAAGCAGTTTGTCCCCTGGAAGAACTGGTTCAGTGAGCAGAGCTGCACAGACTGAGCCTCCCACGATGTTGGTAGGGTGTGGGCCGGGAAAGAAATGGAGAGATAAGAGTAGATAGAGAGGGGAGCCTGGTGCAGAGAAGGCCAGGCCCACGAGGGAGCTGTGCTGGGTTCTCAGTGATAATAGCAGTGAGTGGGAGTACAAGAGACAAGTCCTGGGACATTAATCCTGGTTTATTTGATAGGGGTAGGGGTCCAAACGATGGGGAGGGGAGCCTTCCAGTTCACATTCTTGTGCACTTGATTTGAGGTGTTCAGCTTTCTGATTCTGGCTCAGTTTGTGACAGGAGGACTGGGGGAGTAGGAAGCACAGCCCACCCTACCCCTTTCAGGACGCTCATGCAAATATTCCCACAGAAGGTCAAGCAGCATATATTATTTGCTTGACAGTCTTGGTGAGTTTCACACTGGCGGTGGCACTGATATAATTCTGGTAGCTTCTCACAAACCTTGAGTTGGGGGACTGGTTGTGTTTCTGAAAAGGAGCAGGAGTGAGAGGAAAAAGCTAATTAGGAAGTAGCCTTCTCAAGCTTAAAACTCCTCCCAGAACCCAGGTCACACTGACTAGATCTTTCTGGAAAATTTCTTTGGGGCCTTTACCAAATCCTGGTGATCAGTAGTGTCTTAAACATTATGTTCTCCCCGTTACCTTTTTATGTCCTCTATGGACCTCGAAGGTATTTGGACCCTGTCTCCCCTATTAGGCTTGGTCGTGGCAGAGATGACAAAGGACCTGAAGTACCTAGACTCTTATAATGTCATCCGTAAGCAATCTGCACTTTAACCTGGAGAGCTCAAAGAAGCCGAGGAATCTCTCAAGCCCTTCCCACTCTCTAGAATTGCCAGGATCCAAGGGCAAGAGATGAACTCACTTCTTGTCCCCTTTACTTATTTTCACTGTCACTGTGTCCAGTATCCCAGTGCCTTCAGTATTTTCCCTTTTCCACCCAACCCCCTGCTGCCACTATAGATCACCCTGTATTGGCTCTGTACACCCCATAGCATCCTTTTCTTTGTTCTATACCTATGCTCATTTATCACCTATAGCCTTCCCATAAACCTCTGGGTATTACTCTCCACAAATGTGCATACATTAAGGAATAACTGCTTTACTTTCCCATTAGATTCTCAACCCTGGTGCACCTTTCACTACAGTATGCTCCATTTGTTTCTGGATTGTTGAAACGGAAGTGTGAGTCCTTCTCTATCCCACTGCCCTTCATAGGCCTGGGTAATGGAGGGCGGTGGGGTGTTACAACCCAGAGTGTACAAAGCTGTGGGCGGAGCTGGGAAGTGTAGAGAAGTAGCACAACCCACAAACTTCGGACGGGGCACGCTTTCTTCTTCCCACTACCCCAAATGCCCATCCAGCCCATTACCTACCCTGCATCCTCTTCCATTCACGTTCACGGTGGCCTCCCTGGGTCTGCACGAACAGTAGCAGCATGCAGAGGGGCAGAGTGGGCAGCAGGGCTTGGGCTGGCATAACTCTGACCATAGCCACAAGCCTAAGTCTGGCTTGGATGTTAGTGTTCTCTCAGAGCTAAATGTGCTAGATGTGGGGAGGGAAAGCAAGAGAAAAAGCAATTCTCCTTAGCTCCTTGCTGCCTCTGCTGGCCAGACAAGGGCAGTACAAGAGCATCCATGTTTCCTCCCTCTGCCTGCCCATATCCAGTCCTTGCGAGGGACTGGGCTTCGCAGGGATGTCACCCTCTCAGAGGATCAGCGCTCTGTTATTGTTAACAGGATGTCTTTTATGAAATATACCACTTATTTCTAACTGAAAATATTTTACAGAAAGTGAAAATATTATGTAGCTCTTAAAAGGTTAAAATATTATTACTTACAACGAATCGGTACTTCATTGTATTTTCTTGTAGATTCTCTATGAGTTTAATGTGAACCACTGTTCGTCTTTTATTAAGATGGACAGCTATCAGTCCAACATCCAGGCATGAACATGCAACCTTATTTCCCACATGAAGTCAATGAAAATATGTTTTATTTTAAATATGACACTGAGGCAATATACCAAGAACTAAGGTACTAAAGTTTTGATTTCACACTTTCAATACCAAAAAAGGAATAATTTCTGCAACAAAAAATAACTTCTGCAACAAGGAAAATATAATGAATTAGCTACACAGAAGTAGATGTTTAAGCCATTTAATTCTTAATATCTTACAGTAAAAGCACATGTATTTAAATTTTAAATCAATAGATAGTACATGTTAGAAGGTTTTTATTCATTTAAAATAGTACAAATGTTTACAAACAATACTTAACTTAAATTTCAGAGTTACTTACAAAATGGCATTTGGAAAATTGACCCATGTAAGCTGGGAGTGGCGGTGCATATCTGTAATCCCAGCACTCAGGAGACCACAGTAGGAGGATCATCTCAAGTTCAAGGTCAGCCTTGGCTACATAGTGAGTTCAAGGCCAGCCCAAACTATATAGCTAAACCCTATCTCAAAAAGACTGATCTATATAAGGAAGTGAATATCTCACCAAAGAGATGGTAAGCTATAAATATAAAATATATCACAATGTTAAAAACCTCATGGTGCTCTATAGGAAAATCAGTAAAGATAAATTAGTCTTTTTTGGGGGGGAAATACTTAGCACTATAAATTTAAAATGTAAATTTAAATATGCATTCAAAAGAGAACAAATTTAAGCCTCTCATTACCACATAATTGCCTATGTTGTAAAAATAACAATGATGTACATTTTGAGTATGTGGACATCAAAACTCAAAGTTAATTTTTATGTTTTCCTTTGAAAACTTTCGTTGCATGTTCAGGTTTCAGGTCCTAAAGGGCATTTTGCACAAACCCTTTATTTATTTATTTATTTATTTATTTATTTATTTATTTATTTATTTATGTATCTTAGGGAAGGGTCTGTAAGGTGTTCAGGGTCTCACCAGTAGAACGGACTCATAGTGATCTCCCTGATTTCAGAACACAAATCTTCAGGCTGGGCCTCTATCCAGCTTGCCAGTCCTTTTCTTGTCCATTATTTCCTTGACTTGGTTCATGTACACTCTGATTCTTTCCCATTCCTGCTTTCCCGGATGCTCCTTCAGATTGGCTCCCTGAGTTGCTACATAAACCCAAAACATTGAATTTAATGTGTAGGCAGAAACTAAATCCACTTTAGCTTCTTCAAGTGGATCCAACTGCTGCAACAACTCATTCCTTGAAACAGACACCATGGTCTTCAGCATCTCATCCACAGTACCTTTGGAATTCTCAGATGTTGAGAGATACTTGTTATTTTCTCCTGGATAGTCTTCCTTAATTTTTTCAGCTGCCATTATGACCAATTCCATACCTTCCAATTTGGGCTCCTGTAACACGGTCGAATAATAATGACATCAATGACATGCCAGTTCCCGCTGCAGTGTGAGTCTGGCATTCCAATGGCCTCATGCTAGTCACAGGCCCTTGGTTGCTTTTCCTACAGCTTTGAAACATGGTACTGGTTTGTGGCAGTTTCAGTCCTTATTTCGCTGGCTCCAAGGCAGAGTGGCATATGGCAGAGGGAAACAGTTCATGGTGGCAGCAAATGGCAAAAGCAGCAAGAACAAAAAGGGAGGAGCAGCAGAGAGCAAACCTCTCTCTCTCCCTCTTTCTCTCTCTCTGTCTCTCTCTCATATTGTATGCAGGCTGCTGGGCCCAGGGGGTTGGTGTAGCGCTCATACTCATACTCTCAGCATTGGACCATGAGTCAATAAAAAAATCCTAGAAGCCTTCTCCATGACTGCTTGGAGCTTTGTGGGAGGGGGGCTGAGGGAGACACATCTAGACACAAACCATAACATTCTACCTCTGACCCCCAAAGACTCATGCACATTGCTTTATGTAAAAGGCAGTTAGTCCATCTCTAAGAATTGCCAAAATCCCAAGTTGAAATATCAAAATCTCATCTCCTCTGAGATCTAAGGCAAACTCTTACCTGTCAGTCCCTGTGCAAATGAATTAAACACTTCCAACATAAAAATAGGACAGACATTTCCATTACAAAAACTACAAATGGAGATACAAAGGAATGGGGCAAAGCAAGTCCAAAAATCCAGCAAGTAAACATGAAATCCTGTAGTTCCACATGCAACATCTGAGGTAATCTCTAGGAAACTGTGAGCTTCATGTGGCTCTGTCTCTATAGTACTTCTCGGGGTTATAGCTCCCATGATTTCTCTCTTGGGTCTGCTTTGTACACTCCTGGATTTTCTAAACTTCTAGGATCTCCACAGAACCTTTGGCTTCACTCTCAGAGCTTCACACACTAGCCTCTCAGGGGCACACTGCGTGGCCTCCCATGACTTCTGAAACCTAGGCGGAAACCTTCTTAACCTCAGAGCTCCTGCATTCTACATGCACTAAAACTAGTACCATGTAGATGATAAGATCTTCTGCCACCTAGAGAAGATTAGCCAACCTTCCCTCTCTCTTGGCTGTAGGCGTAAAGTGCCTGGATTTCTGAGTACTCTGAAGCTGATTCAGAGGAACAAATTCTTCATGCTATCACCACTGTGGAACGTGGTACAGCCACTGACATTTTGAAGCATCGTGCTCTGTGGCTTTCTCCTTAAAACAAAATCTTTGATTTTTGCAGTTTCAAGGCTACAAAGCAAAGGGTAGAGACTTGCTGTTTCTTATGATGTCCTCAGGTCATCTTTTGTATTCTCCTGTTCCTTCTCAGTAATCAAGATTTCCTCTGCTCTACCTTCACAAGCCACAGCTTTGCTGGAGTTTTTTTTTTTTTTTTTTTTTCTGGCCAAACTCACAACATTTTAAATCACCTTTTTGGATGATTCTCAACATAAATCTGGCTAAAAGCCCCTAACAATAGCCATGCAACTGCTTCAATTTTTTTTTTTTTTGTACAGGGGATTGAACTCAGGACCCTGCACTTGCCAGGCAAGCACTTGTTCTACTGAGCTATCTCCCTGGCCCCTTTGCTTCAATATTTGAATGCCTTGAAATTTCTTTTGTTAGGTTAATTAGTTCACTTCCCTTAGTCTTAGAATCTCTGGACAGAAGAAAAATATGTATACATTTCTTTCTAAGCTATAACATATATCATCTGGAGTCAAACAGCCAATGTAGCTCTTCTTTCCAGCAGAAGCCTCCAGAGCCTGATCTTAACTGGCAGGATTTCTATCAGCATTCTAGTCTTTTGAGGTATGACCATCATCTCCTATATAGAATAGCCTAAGATATTCCAGCTCTATTCTTTCCAGCAATGCCTCTGAACCTTTCCAAGCCCTTTCTGTAAGCCATTTCCAAAGGCTCTTGAGCCACCTGGTCAGGCATGGTCACAGCAAGGACCTCACTCCTCTGGTACCAAATTTTGTCTTAGTTACGTTACTCTCATTGCTGAGACAAAACACCCGATGCCCAGAATTAAGGAAGGAAAGGTTTATTTAGCTCACAGTTTGTAGAAGTTTCAGTCCACGCTTAGCGGGCTCCAAGGTAGAGTATCATAAAGCAGAAGGCGTTAATTCATAGCAGCGGAAAACAGCAAACAGCAAGAGCTAAAAGGGAGGAGCAGCATGGCTCACATTTTTAAAAACCAGACACTTTTGTTACCTGCCAACATTCTCATTTAATCATGTAAATATTTCACAAAATATAATTTTCCACAATTATGCAACTACTAATTCATTGCATTCTACAAATTATTATATCGAACATGTTAGTAACACATTCTTGATTCCTATAGAATAAAGCAAAAGAGATAGAATTATTATTTATTTATTTATTCTTTTGTCTTTTTTGAGACAGGGTCTCGCTATGCAGTTGAGGCTGGCCTTGAGCTCACTTTTGTAGCCCAGGCTGGTCTCAAACTCGCACTGATCCTCCTGCCTCAGCCTCCCGAGTGCTGGGATTACAGGCATGCGCCACCACGCCCAGCTCAAGAGATAGAATTAGAGCTTTTCTTTTTTGTTTTATTATTATTATTATTATTATTATTTTCTTGTTTCAGAACTTTTGTTTGTTTATTTATTTATTTATTTTTTATGGCCGGCACAGCCTACCCTGAGGGCAGAGCTGGCGCAGCATGTGGTGCCGGGGATCGAACCGGGGTCCCTACAGACGCCTGCAGGCGCTTTAGACCACTGAGCCATCCTGCTGGGCCCTGAATTAGATCTTTTCTAATCTAAATATCTGACATCCAAAATCTGAACCTTTTTGAGCGCCAGCATTGTACCACAAGGGCAAAATTTGCCACTTGGTCTCATGTGGTTGTTGCTCAATAGTAACATTGTAGGAGGTTACTTTCAAGATATTTATATAAAGTATATATAAAACACAGCCAGGTCTTTTTTGTTTTGTTTTTGTTTTTGAGACAGGGCCTCATTACATAGTTCAGACTGGCCTTGAACTCACGATGTAGTCTAGGCTTGCCTTGAACTCACCGTGATCCTTCTGCTTCAGCCTCTTAAGCGCTGGGGTTATGGATATGTGTCACCATGCCTGGCCTAAAACATAAGTAAATCTTTTTTTTTTTTACACTTTATTTCCATCCCATATGTGTGTACATCAACATAGATGGGGGTGGGACTAGGGCCACTAGCAGAGGGCATGGTCAGAAGGGCTAATTGGTGCACATGGCAAACATCTTAGAACTGAGATGGGGAAGGGACCTATTGTGCTACTGTTTGGATCTGACCCATCCCCCAAAGGCCAGTGTGTTAAGTTTTGATCTCATGGTGTTATTGAGAAGTGGTGAGACTTTTAGAAAGTGTGGCCAAATAGGAGATCTTTGGGTTACTGAGGGCACACTTTTCAAATTAGGTGGCAAGACCCAGACCGTAACACTTCTCTCTTTTTTCCACTGGCTGTAATGTGAGTGGCTTTTTGTTGAACACATTTTCTCTTTAGAAGTTGACTATCTTAGGTATTTGCTATTGTGACAGCTGATTAAAAGCAGGGGAGGGGCTGGGGAGATAGCTCCGAGGCACAAGTGCCTGCTGGGCAAGTGCAAGGTCGTGAGTTCGAACCCTGGTCCCACAAAAAAAAAAAAAAAAAATAAATAAAAGCAGGGGAATCAAGCCATCAAACTAAGGACTCAGGCAGTTCATTTGGGAGAAGATGTCACCATGAGGGAAAGTGGCAGGGGTAGGGGGGAAGGTCCAAAGATTTGGGCCAAACATAAAGTAGAAGCCTGTGAATGTTCTGTAGGAGATACACTTTTTCTGTTAGATAAACCAATACCTTGAAAATTCATAATTTAATCATTTATGTTTGACAATGTGTTCATTTTTTATTGCTATAACAGAATACCCAAGGCTGAGTAATCTATAAAGTGGAGGAGTTTTAGGATGAAGGGTATAGCTCAGTGGTAGAACACAATCCACAGCACCAAAAATAAAAGAGGTTTAGTTAGCTCATGTTTTTGGAGGCTGACGGTCTAAGGTTGGGCAGTTTCAGATGTTGACACTTATGAGAGGCACTTTGGATGCTCACAGCATAGCAGAGGAGAGAAAAAGGAAATAGCTGTGTGCACAAGAGATTGATCGGGAGGGTTGGTTCACTTTATAACCATCTACTCTTATGAAAACTGGTTCACTCAAAGACAGGAGCATTGACTCCTTTTTAGGGCCCGTAAGGACCTAACCAATTCCTACCAGTCTTCACCATTTAAAGGTTCGACCACCTCTTAACATTCCTGCACCGGGGACAAAACCACTAGCACAGGAACACTTTGGAGACATTCAGCTATAACAGGCACCATTTTCATGCCTATCAATGTTCGCTTCAGTTTGCTCCAACAATTTTGTTTCCAGGGCTCTAAACTCTTCCTTTCATTTTTTGTACTGGGTCATCTTTCTCAGCCAAGGCTCTTGAATCATGGCATATGCTCTCTTCTTCCCAATGCACTTGACATACCATGGAAAGGATTGCTTATATGTTACTGTGTGGGAATGTTCTCATAGACAGGGTTTAAAGAGGAAACTGCCTCTTTGAAAGTTTCTGATTCTTGCCCTCTTGACTCTTACTCTTTCCTAATGTTACAAAATAGCGTGAGTGTGCGTCCCATAGAGTGCCCTTCTCTGACATTTGGTGAGCAAATATTAGCGCTCCTCAACCTACAAGCCTGTGCCAATGTCTTGGTGTTGTATTCAGTCACTTCGCTTTCTTCGTTCATGACATGGTCGTCTAGCTTTTCTAGAATCCTTCCTAGTCAGTCTCTTTTTGTCTATGTAAACGCAGAAGGTAAGGGAGTCTAGTGGGAGCAACGGTGCTAACCATTTATTGGCAAAGGATAATCAATACAAAGAAGGATGTGGTGTTAAAGACAGATCTACGGTCTTTGCACTTGACTCTACCCGCAGGTGAGCTAGGAGGGGGCCACTTTGGGGTTAGTGAGAACTGCAACTTAGGTACACATAGTTCTTCCCAGCTTATCAAGAGACACTGTCTGTATCAAAGAAAATCTACTATTTCTGGATGGGTGAGTACCAAAGGGAAGAGCGAGTGATAGAGCCAACACGTAATTCTTGGGCAGAATTTAAAAAGCTGCCTTAACCAAGGTCACCACTTGGATGTTTTCTCCCACTTTTCCCATTTCATTCCTCCCAGGACTAGGAGGCCAAACAGACCAGCTGTAAGTCAGTCACCACGGACACCTTCAGAGGTAGGTGGGACAAGGGTCTTGAGGTTTGAGCCTATATTCGTGACTTGCTTGGAGGAGGTCCCTGCTCAGAGATGTGGATTATCGTTTCACATGTCAAAATAAGAAATTGAGAAGACCTGTCTAAGGTCCCAAAGGTAGAAAGAACAGGTAAAATGGAGGCATCAACATTTTTATTCACATGTCTAGCTTACCTCTTCTTTAACATTTTAAGAAAAACATAGAATCTAGAATTCAGAGGAGAAAACTACTTCTGCATTTTTTTGGATGCCTTACGGACCTATTTAACTCTACTTTAGTACTATACCTAGAGAGCGCATAACGTTTACGCTCCTTGTGGCAAGCTGGCACATGTACAGAGCACACCCTAATTCCTACTGGTATCCTTACTTCTTCCCTCCTTTCTCTCTCCCTCCACTTTTGGTCACCTTCCCTTCTGCCAATGCTCTACCTTCCTACTTCTATCTTTTATTTTGTGCTTAGCTTTGCTCTGAGTTTCTCATATAGGGGAATCAGCGTGATATTTATATTTTTTATTTTTTTATTTTTTTATTTTTGTCTTTTTGAGACAGGGTCTTGCTCTATAGTTCAGGCTGGCCTTGAGCTCACTTTTGTAGCCCAGGCTGGTCTCAAACTCTCACAGATCCTCCTGCCTCAGCCTCCCGAGTGCTGGGATTACAGGCGTGCGCCACCACACCTGGCTCAGCGTGATATTTAAACATGTGTCTGATTCACTCATGGAGCATGGTGGTTTCAAGGTGCATCCACTTTCACACAAATGACTCAAGCATATCTTTCTCTATGGCAAAGAGTGCCCTACATCACCCATTCATCTGTGGAAGGACATATATGCTACTTCCAAGATTTAGCAATTATGAATTCTGTTGCTATAAACATGATTACATGTGCATTTGTACTGCTATATGATCTTTTTTCTTTTTTTAGTATTTATACAGGGCCTAACTATGTAAATCCCACTTGTAGTAATTCTCCTGTTTTCAGTAATTCTCCCAAGCACTGGGATTACAGGTGTGTACCACTACGCCCAGTCTCAGTCACTGTCTCAGTGCACGCTGAGGGCAGGACTGGCATGCTGGGGATTGAATGTTAGCAGCTGTGCTCTGCCTAAGCAGGTGCTTTAGTCCACTGAGCTATCTGGCTGGCTGCCATATGATGTCTTCAACTCTTTTGGGAATATATCCAGAAGAAGAATAGCTAATCAAATGAAGTTTCAGTTTTAGATTTTTTTTTTTAAAAGAGATCTCCACACTGATTTTCTTAGTGGCTGCTGTACATTTATTTAATTCTCCTAAAATTTATCTCAAATGAGCAAAAGAATCTATTAAGAACCCTATGATAAACACCTGGCCTAACACAAGAACTGCGCTTGACAAGATGCTTCTCTTGAGCGATTTAGCATAACTGAAATGTACAGAAAAGGAATTGGGTATCCCCAGGATCCTGAACACTTTTGTGGGGGCAGATTGTGGAGCACAGTGCTTGACTAAAATGAGGCCTATAAAGTGAATGGATTCCAAGCTCTCCAAAACTTGAGTCTAGGGTAATATATTTTGAATCCAAAGAAACAGCCTCACAGAAGCAAGTGCTTTGGGTTTATTGTGTCACTGTGTGAATCTTCCTCCTCCTTCATGCAAAAAGACGTGCGAGGAATGTACATTGTGTTCCATGCCTGCCCTCACCCAGGCAGCTAGCTCACTGTCATAGTCTCACCTGTACTTGCAACCTGTACTTGTCTGGTGCCTTTGCAGGATCGGAGCACTTTTAGCAGCTTGGTGGTACCTGCCGACAATCCCATCACTCTGGGTGGCCAAGCAATGGTGATCCTAAATTCAAACTCAGTCTGGTTCAACCCTGTTTTTTAAAAAAGGGTAGAGGGCCTGAGAATATAACTCAGTGTGAAAGCCTGTCAGCACAGGTGGTAGGTGTGGGGGCGGGTACAAAAGTGATACTTCAAGTTTCAGGGTCAAGTATCAGAAAAACTGTCATTTCTTGTCTTTCTTGTAAAAAGAATGTTAAAAATTTGCAGGGTTTCTGGAAGCCTATCATACTTAAAGATAATTTTTCTGTGACCTAAAAAACCACCAATGAAGCTGTATCCTTTGATTAAATACTGTCCAGCGGTGAATGAAGTCTCATCTTGGCAATTTTTCATCATCAAGGCATGCTGAGGCAAGGAATCGGGCACAGTTTCAAATAGAGAAGGTTGGAGAGCAGATGTGAGCATCTAAGAGTGGCGTTCCCCCAGCACCTGAGTGTTTACAGCTGAAGTGTTTCTTTTCTCTTTTCCATTCTCTCCCTCATCTGCCCTTCCTCTTGCCTCTCCTTAAACCTCCTACAACCAGTTTGCCTGAAAGTCAGTGCATTTACTGACTCATGTATCTAAAACTTTCAGATTTCACATGTGCCAAGAGGAGATTGAGTTTTCGTAGTTCTCTTGGCCAAATTCTTTACTTTTAAAATAATTACTAGCATGACAACTGCTTTTCAGTAATCTTGGTGGGGCCATCTAGAGCAGCAGTATTCAACAGAGCTTTTGGAACTTAAGTGTTCTGTGTTGGAACTGTCCAACATAATGGCCCTGCAGCTAGATGTGGATATTCAAATGCCTGAAAATGAAGTTTTAAAATTTGATTTTGCGAATTTAAATACGTGCAGTAGCTAACAGCTACTGTATTATTATGGAGGAATTGCTGCTATTTGATTGGAACTTCTGGACAGATATAAAGACTTTCAGGGAGGTAATCAATGTCTTATTATTAATTCACAATATCAGAATTTAACTCCTTCCTTTGGTTCTGTTACCTTCCTAGCTATTTGGTCTCAAGAAGGACACATAGTAGATAGAAGATGAAGGGGACAGATAGGTACAAGCAGAGGATTTTGATGGAGTTAATTCTCATCATTCTAGCTCCAACTTTCACTACCCCTTATGTGCCACTTGGCAGCCAGAATTATGTGATAGATCCAGGTTTCGTGGTTAAAAATTGGTGGAGTTAGGCTTCTAGTTCAAGGGTCTCTGAATCTTCTTTGACTCTCCATTTCACTCCCTTGTAAAATATGGAACCACAAGCAGAAACTGCTTTTGTATTACATTAGTTAGAACAAAGAGAATGTGATGTCCAGTTGGTAGAATCATTGCCCAAACCCTTAGTGAGGCAACAGAGGCAGCAATTATCCAAAGCCTAAAAGAGACAATATTTGCCTGGGAAATTTTCTCCATTAATTCATGCTAGCTATGAAAGAGATGACATATGTGTCAACTTTTAGCTATAGGAAAATTTATCAGGACTTTTTTATTTTATAAAGAGAGTACAAAATAGTATTCAAACCAAAAAATTACAAGTGATTCAGAACTTCACGTAACAAAGTAATAGGAATTTTATAGTATTTGTTGCAATACACACTGTTGTCTTCCAACCAGTTGTTTGTATTGCCAGATATACGCATGCAAAATGGTAAGAAGAAAGAAATATATAAGAAATTATGTACT
Organism: Myocastor coypus; assembly: GCA_004027025.1. NCBI lineage: Eukaryota > Metazoa > Chordata > Mammalia > Rodentia > Myocastoridae > Myocastor > Myocastor coypus. Next base: position 29,706 of record PVJA010015814.1, on the reverse strand, counting down.
ACCCCTTATGTGCCACTCGGCAGCCAGAATTATGTGATAGATCCAAGTTTTGCGGTTAAAAGTTGGTGGAATTAGGCTTCTAGTTCAAGTGTTTTTGAATATATAAGAAATTAAGGGGAGAAGAAATATATAAGAAATTAAGGGGAGAAAAAGGGGAAACAACTGAAAGAAGGAGACAAAATAAATGAAGCATTATCTGCTCCTTTCTACAAACCAACAGAAATCCACAGTACAATTGTCCAACCCGTGCTATCAGGATATTTTTACAGCAAGAAGAAACTGAAAGAATTCAGGTCTTAGTGGTATGAGGAGTGGTCATAACATTTACAATTGGATTGCTGGAATGACTTAGATGATGCGATATTTTTCTCCTCCCTTTATGTACATTATTTAGTATGATTAGTCATTCCGTTGTTTCTTCAGGAAAACTAAGAGGTCTCTGCAGATGTTTATGTGACTCTTCAACTGAAAAATACCATATCATTATCAGCCAATCCATAAATTGTTTAGAAGTGTGGACTCTCCTCTTTCCAAGGAGCTACAGTTATGGGATATGGTCAACATTGCTTGATATTTTTCTCACTCTTGTTGTTGTTTTTTTTGATTTTTTTTTTTTTATACCCAGCCTGACTGAAAAAAGTTCCTCTCTTGAGGACACAAGACCAACAGCAGGAGTGGGAAAGTTGTTACATAACAGATGTTATCATCAACTGGCATTATGTGTTCAGGCTTGGCTGCTTTGTGGAAAATTTCAAAATACATTGCATACATAAAGTATCATCTGGACAACTGCAAGTAGAAGCAGGTGGATGTTAATGGCTAGCTTGGGAACTGATGTATCACTGGGTACCAGAGGGTGAAAAAGGAAAACAGGAAGAAGAACAATACAACATTCACAAGAACATCTCCTATTTCCTACCCTCTTGACCTCCAATTTCTTTTCTATCTCTAGCAGTATCAAGGGAAGACTTGCCTTCTGTGAGAATTTAATCTGCAATATGCAGAAAGCAATGGAGTTCTGCATTTGCCTCCTCATCATGTTCGTCTGTGTGCACCTGCCTGTGCTGGGAAACCTCAGGACAAGATATGGTGGTGGCAATGGTACAGAGAGAGGAAAGGCCGAAGTGGCCACATTATATCTCATTGTTAGATGTGTGTGTTGGGGGCTAGTGCTCTGCACAACCCTGTCTGTCATCACTGACTTAGGGCCACTCTTTCAGGATCAGCCTCTACAGGATCAGAACCCTCCTTAAACAAAGACATCCCATAAAGATTAGGTGGAACGCTCCCAATCTGGGGTTTCTTCAAGGTTCTTCTCCTAGCTCTGAGACAAATAGTGAACCTATGGAAAGTGTTTAACACAATGATGACATATATCCCATAGACGATCATGAAATAATATTTTCTAATGTCAGACAAGTTTGAATAGCACACAAACTTCTCTTTGAGCCTAAAGCAAAGATTGTTTTCAAAATTGTGCCACAGCTGGGTGAGTGCTTGACATATGCTAGGAGGGTGACACTTAACCCATGCATTTTGTTTGGGAGAAGAACATTGTAGAGCATGAAGAAATGGCAAACACAACTAAGGGGTCTTTAGCGGGCCAAGTGACAAATGTGGGGACAACAAAAGGACTGAGCAGGAGAACTGTGGGACAGCGAAAGACATGGAGCTTAATTACGAATGGGGTAAGTACCTAGGTGATATCAGCAAGGACCAAATAGGGATAAAAGTAAGCTCCTATTCTTCCCTAGCCTGGCTCTTCTATTCTGTAAAGATGGCATGGAAATTAGGTCTGCAGGAAGCTGCAGGCCCTGAGACCCAAAGTTATATGAGAATGCATTGGGTAGCACGATGTCTTCCATGGTGATGATGTCCCTGATCCTGTCCTTAGGACCCGGAGTCTCACAGTGTCACAGTGATATGCAGAAGGAAGGGACACATATCATACAGAGGCAATCTCTTGTAAAGAGATACTGTTTTGAATCTGAAGAAGGGATTTTGGTGGAAGGTAGAGAAGTGTTTCATTTGTGGCTTAAAGCCACAATTCCAGGAGGGATTATTCAGCTTCAAAAGAGTTTCTTGTCCAATTCGTGAGAAGGCTGACCTGTTGATTTCTACCATCTCCATTGCAGTTGAAGTAAGAGAACTCGATGAGTGCTGGGTACAACCTCCATCACAGTATTGCGTCAACAGGTGCAGCAAGCTACTGGATTGCGTGAACCCTAATCACACATGCTGTTGGTCCTACTGTGGAAACATTTGCTTGGACAATGAGTAAGTTGGTTGGCAGGGGGAGGTTGGTGTCTGGGCATGCTTAACATCTCCTCACCCATCATTCAGACAATGTGGCCCGGAATAGAAGACTGCATTCACTTAAATTATAGTCAAATAGATAGACTTTATAAGGTAATGGTCTCCTATTTCTGAATCTAGGCTGCCATGCAAGCCAACAAACAAACAAACAAACAAACAAACACCAGAATGAAACAAAATAAAACACCTGAGACATCAGTATGGGGTTTCTGCTTTTCCCTTACTCTCACCCAGTTTCCTTGCTTCGCTAAAAATACCACCCTTAGTTCAAGGATTCAGTTACTGACCCTGCTTCTTTAGGCCAGGCTCAGAGAGACCTGCTCTTCACTTGTGTACCAGCCAACATATCTTTTGGGAAACATTGTTTAAAAATGGGAAACTCTTGATATAACAGAAAGAATTTCTGTCCTTATCTGGAGCCTAGGGTGCTCCTGAGCTGGGAAATGGATTTTATCAGGGCAACTGACTTCTAACCACCCATTTTTTCTCTTTTAGAGAGTCTTTTTGAGTCAGTGATAATCCCCTAAGTTCTACCTGGCCCCACAAGCACTGTGAGCAGAAGAATGAAGCTGTGGCTTAGGAAGAGTGTTGCCTGGTTGCTGTTAGAATAGTCACTTGCTCCAGCTGGAAACCTCTTTGCTCTCTCCTTGATCCTTTCATTCTGAGAAGTTTTAAGATATTTGCCAAATAAATGAATAAATCAACCTGAAGGCACTGTGGTTTTTGGTACACCTTCCATGTTTCCCTTTTTACTATCCTAAGTAGTCCCAAGAGTTGTTCTCCCTTCATGATGGCCTTGGAATTGCCTGCACTTGGTCTTCACCATAGTACATCTCCTTGACTTTCCAAATTCTGCCTTCTAGGCTTCACCACGTTGCCTAATTTCCATAAAAATACAAACATTTATAAAAATTGAGTGAAGTTAACAAAATAAGAGTTTATGTTCATTTGCAGTATGTGTCACCAAAGGTGGTCGGTCAATCATTGTTCCACAATTCAAAGACCAAGATCACTGTAGCTCTGTCATCTCTCAGGCTTTCCTTTGCTGGTTCCTCAACAACCAGCAAACAGATGGTGGAGAAAAGGTAGCGTGGAGGTTTATACAAAAGGGTTTTAAGGTCTGTGTATAGAAGTGGAATTTCTTCTTATTTGTATTCCATTGCCATCACACAGTCATATGAACCCACCTATTGTCAAAGAAGTCTGGGAATTGTAGTCTAGTTATATTCCCAAGAATAAAGGATAAGCCAGGCGTGGTGGCGCACGCCTGTAATCCCAGTACTCAGGAGGCTGAGGCAGGAGGATCAGTGCGAGTTCGAGACCATCCTGGGCTACAAAAGTGAGCTCAAGGCCAGCCTGAACTGTACAGCGAGACCCTGTCTCAAAAAGACAAAAAATAAATAAATAAATAAAAAGAATAAAGGATATTGGGTTAACAAATGGTAGTCTATAACGTGTACTTATGCAAAACCAAACTTGTCAACAAAGACTCAAGATCCTCCCCATCACTGTCCAAAGGAGTACATTCTTCTCATAGTATAAATTATGCTGTCATTAGAGAAACCATTCTTGTCTTCCAGGTGGCTACCATGAGTTTCTAGAACAAACTGCTCTATCTTCCATTCCAAGTCTCCTCCTGTTTCTATCTGTTTAGTTCTGACTGTCAAGAAGTTTTTTTTTCATTAATTTTATTGAAAATCAATAAGTATAAAGCATTTTAAAAATTATAGATAAATAATGAAATGTGAAAGATATAAGATGTAGGCAAAGTGAATTTTAGAGAAATATTTTGAAATGAATATATAGCATAAGATTAATAATAGATTGCACATTGTAAATAAGTTATTTACAAATTTAAGTGAATAAAACACAAAAATTATCTAAAATAAAAATGAAGAAGAAATAATTTTCAGATCAGTCACATTATAGTTAACTCTATGCCCAAATCAGGAAATTTATGTTCATATAATTAGAATTCTCAAAGTAGAAAGCGGTAGGCAATAAATTTTTAACGATTTAAAATTTCTAAACTTAGTTGAAATTATAGCACATTTCCAAGAAAAATGAGCCTTTTGCACAAGAAATGTGAATAAAATTATACCAAGATACACAAAAATGAAATTGTCCAAAACTAATTGCAAAGAAAAAAATCATTAAAGCATATAACATGAAGCAAAAATATTAGTTATAGAGGAGCAAAATTAAATAGCATCTTATTCTACACTAGGAAAAAAGAGCAAGTGGGTAGGAAACTAGACTAATTAATTCAAATGACTGAAAATAAAACTGTCCTCATTGAATTTTACCTAGTAAACATACCTTTGAAAACTAAAAGTAAAATATTTGAACTTAAAGTATTCTAATATCTCAAGACATAGTATATAGAAATGAATAAAGACCATAATCTGGAAGGCAAGAGAAATTGCTATATGGTCCTGGATAAAGAATAAAAAGCTCTCAAAATGGTTGTTTTGCAGGACTATGTAAAATATAATTATATTAGAACCCATTTGAAAAGTCATTGAAGATTTCTACAAAACAGTTATCAATCTTATGTCATGTTATATACTTGTTCATATATATATGTGTGTGTGTGTGTGTGTGTGTGTGTGTGTGTAAAAGACAAGGAAGAACTAATATAAAGTCAATGGAAAATGGAAATATACTTTTTAAAGTTTCTAATACTAGGAGAAATATCATACCATGTCTTATAAGTAGATTGTAAGTCAAAGGTACTGTATAAATCATAAAACAAAAATTAAAGTTGAACAACATTCATAAAGTTAATTAAATATTAATTAATTAAATATTTTAAAAAAGAGGGGCCAGGGAGATATCTCAGGGGCACAAGTGCCTGCCTGTAAAGTGCAAGGTCCTGAGTTTGATCTCCAGTTCCACAAAAAATGAAATAGCTCAAAACAATATCCCAAAATTAAAAAGTTGTGAGCCCAGATAAGAGGGTGGAATGTTGTGTATCATATGTATGAATTTGTGATAAACTCAGTGTACTCACATAGTATTGAATAGGTTAATATATACAAAAATATCAACTAAGAGAAAGTTTAAATGAATGAATTAATAAGAATAAAACATAACATAAAGCCTGCAATAACAAACATATGACCAGCACTTCTAACAGTTTGGGGATAGGATATCGCACAAAGTTCTAGTATGTTGTGGATGTGAACAATGTCCATGATGCTTACTGGTGGCCAAATGTCACTTGTGGGACTCAGATGCTACTATTTCCTTGCTATCCACCCTGTAGACCTGGACAGAATCATGAACCATAGGGTGCAGGAGAAGAACATTTGTAGAATATTCTGATGAAAATATTTTGCTGCTGTATACAAAATAATAATTGAAAGACTGCTGTTTTATACCTCGTTTTCCCCTGTGTTTAATGGTTTGCCCTATTTGGTGGGTTCTTTCCATTCTCATTCATGGAGTTGTGGTCATTTTGATCCCTCTCTAGAATATCTTTCAGTAGTCTGTGTAGGGTTGGTTTTGTCATCATAAAATTCTTCAGTTGTTCTTTGTCCTGGAAGTATTTCTCTTCTGTATTAAACTTGAAAGAGAGTTTTGCAGGGTATATCTGTCTGGGTTGGAATTTGTTTTCTTGCAAGATTTGTAGTACTTTGCTCCATGCTCTTCTTGACTTGATGGTTTGTTTGGGGAAATCTGTCATTATTTTGATGAGTTTTCCTTTAAATGTGATCTGTTTCTTTTCTCTAGCAGCTTTTGGTATGCTATTGCCATGCTGAATTTCTGGGATCTTGATTATTATATGTTTGGGTGTGGTTTTAATTGAGTTGATGTTATTTGGAGTTCCTTATGCTTTGGTTACCTGAATGTCAGATTGTTTCCCCATATTTGGGAAATTTTCTGCTATTTCTTCTGTCTATATTTTAAAAATATCATTTGTATTGACTCCTTTCTCATTGATACCTATTAGTTTTACATTGTTTATCATTGCGTTGTCTTACAGATATTGAATTATCTTCTCCTGCATCCTAGTTGTTTTAAAGGGATCTTTTCTTATCTTTTCATTAGCTGCAATGGTATCTTCAAAGTCTGAAAGTCTATATTCGCTTTTGTTCAAATGGTTTTACCAGCTTATGATTGAGTGTTAATATCCTGTATAGAACTTTGAATCTGCCTGATGTGTTCTATTTCTTTCCTATATTGATCATTCAAGGATTCCATCATTTTTCTATTCTCTACTTTTTTAAAATTAGTGTCTTCTTTATTTTTTTTTTATCAGTGTCTTCTTTAGAAGCATTTAGTACTTCCTTCTTTACAGTTATCATTTCGAAGTTATTTCTGATCTGATTTGCTCTATACCTTTTGCAGTTGTTTCTTTACTTCAGATATTATTTCAGAGATTTCAGATGTGTGATTTCCAATATCTTCTATGTTATTGCCTCCCGCATTGGTTCTGGGTGGGCTTGGGGCCTGAGACTGCATTTTTCTCTTTCTCTTTGTCATTTTGTATAGGTCTGTCTTCTTACCTTTGGTGTAGAGCTTTGCTAGAGTTCTTACCTTAGCTTCAGGTGTAGATCTACCAAGTTCAAACTTGTGCAGGTGGGTGTGGCTTGGGTCTGGATGCTGTGCTCCACTTCTTCCTGCTGTAGCCCTTGGAGGTGAGCCTGTTGTGCCACTCTGGCAAGATATTCTGCTCATGGATCAGCTGAGTGGGTCTTGCCTCTAGCTTTTGTTTAGGGAGTTTTGTCTCAGGATTCCACACTAGGTGTATCTGATGGATGAAGTTCCACTTACATGCTGGGCCTGGGTGTTGGGCCAAATGAGCTCACAGTGGGCCCTGGTTGGTCCCACTCACATGCTGGGCCTGGGCTCTTGGTCAAATGGGGATCCAGTGGGCCCTGGGCAGTCTCACTCACAAGCTGGGACTGGATGCTGGGTTAAATGAGTTTCTGGCAGGCCCTGGGCGGTCTCACTCTGTCAAGAAGTTTCTTTTTTCTTTTGTCAAGGAGTATTACATAGGATGAATTAGATAATGGTCCTAAGAACCACCAAAATATTTTTCACACTGAGGGCACCAATCGGTAACACTAAAATTATGCTTGGAATGCTTGTCATTCTTGTCTTTTAGATTTGTGCTGCTTCTAATGTAATTTCAGTTACTGCTATACTCTCTCTCAAGTAAATGACTGGTTTACAAGAAAATAAAAAAAGGATATTAAATAAGAGTAAGAGACTAGGAAAAATGCCCTAGGGTTGACTGGCTACAATTTTGTATATACTTAGATTTCTAAATGTCTGTGTAAAAATGTGTAACTGCTTTTATCACATTGTATAGGAATTTATTAGAATATCAATGATTGATGGAAAATACCAATTCCAAGTTAAGTGTAGGACGTTTGATATTCAGAAAGACAGTGATGTTAAGCTCAAGTGCCTATGTTTAAGAGTAATAGTATCACTAAGCTTTTATTCTTGAAGGTTAAGAATGTAAGTTTACAGACCAAAAGTTAGAGAAAAAGAAGGGCTACAAGGATAGCCTCCCGAGTGTTGAGATTATAAGCATGTGCCACCATGTCCAATAGACATTCATGTGTTATTCCTGATTTTATTTATTTATATTAATCTTTTATTTATTCATTTGATACAGGGTCTCACTACTCATCTCAGACTTGTAGTGATCCCCCTATCCAGTGGTAGGATTACAGGCATCCACCACTATGCCTGGTATTACTGGCTGGCACAGCACACTTCAGGTTCCAGGGCCTGCATGTGGTACTGGGTATCGAATCTGGGTCCTTGCACTTGACAGGCAGGTGCTTAGACAGCTGCGCTATCTCCTCAGTCCTTGTTCCTGATTTTAAATTTCTTCTTCTTTTTTTTTCCCCTTGAGACAGGGTCCTGTGAGACTGGCCTTGAACTCTATGTAGCCCATGCAATCCTTGAACTTGTGGCAATCTTCCTGCCTCAGCTTTCCCAGTGCTAGCATTTTAGGTGTATGCCGCTGCTCCCAGCATTGTTTCTGATTTTAGAGCAAAAGTTTTTAGTGCTTCACATTTAATTTGTTGCTAGTAAGTTTGTCAGAAATTGCTTTTATTTAACTGAGATAAGATTCTTCCATTTTTATTTTCTTCTGAGTACTTGGGTTTTGCTAAGGCTTTTCCTCTGCATCTATTGAGGTGTATATGTGAATTGTTTTTGCTCCTGTTTTTTTGATATGTTACACTTAGTGATTTGCATATGTTGAACCATCTCTGGATTCCTGGGATGAAGTCTACTTGGCCATGGTGTGTGATTTTTTGAAGATTTGTTGCATTCTCTTTGGTAGTATGTTGTAAAGGATTTTTGTATGCATATTCATTAAAGAGATTGGCCTGTAGTTTTATTTTTTATTTGGTTCCTTGTTTGGCTTTGCAACCAGAGTAATCATGCATCTTTCAATGCATGACTTTGGAAATAGCTTTCTTTCAACTTTATTAAAGGATTTGAGAAGTATTGGCATTGTATCCTCATTGAAAGTCTTGTTGAATTTATCAGATGCTGAGTTTTTTTAATTGATAGTTTTTCTTTTTTATTACTATTTTAATTTCATTTCTAGTTATTGGACTATTCAACGTTTTCATGTCTTCTTGGTTCAGCTGTATGAGTGTAGGAAGTTTTTTGTCTTTAAGACTCTCCAATGTGTTGGAATACAGTTGTTTGTAGTAGTTGCTAAAGTTTTTCTGAATTTTGGTGGTAACTGTTGTGATTTTTCTTTTTTCTTTCTTGTTGTGATTTTTCTTTTTTCTTTCTTATTGCATTGATGTGGCTTTTTTTTTTTTTTTTTTTTTTTTTTTTTTTTTTTTTTTG